>WBNM01022338.1:12177-75039 GCA_013399055.1 Ramphastos sulfuratus | reverse complement strand
CTATGATTCTATGATTGCTTTCCTCTGGTGAAGGGAATTACATGCATGTTAGCAGGAGGCTAAACAACCCTCATTCCTTCAGCTAACTCTCCTAAGACTTGGTTCTCTAGACCCTTCACCAGCTTCAATGCCCTTCTTTGGATGTTCCATTTGAAAGGACATGTAGATTTTCTAGACCAGTAGTCAGCTAATTAGAAGAATGTGACTTTCTTTAAGAGACAAGCAGCAATCAAGGGCTGCAAAAGGAATTAAGGCAATTCCAGGTCAATGACTCCCAAGAATTAAGGAGATTATGCCCACTTCTCATTCTAGACATGATTGAAAGGGACAACCTTTGACTCCTTATGGCACCTACCTAATGCTAGACCAGTTTCTTGACTGTTTAGCAGACCTGTGTGTTATGTAGAACAACCTTGCCAAGGACCAGATTTTCAAAGTCCAAAAGGAAAGACTTAGTACCACTCTGAAAGAGGGAAGTGATCTCTAGAGGTTCCTTATAATTGCATCCTTTGTGATTCTGTAGGCACTAAGCAAATTTTTCAAAAGACCTGAAGAAATTCCCCAGTGATTTCTATAGGATTTAGTCACTTAACCTGCTTGAATTCATTTGAACATTTTGTTAGGTACCTACCAACAACTTGCAATATGCCATTCCATCACTTTTTGTGGTTTTGATGCTTTCCTTTCAATAGAGCCACATCTCTTGAAGCCAAAGATGCATAAGCAGAATGCTGTTGAACAAATAATGTTTGTATTTGAGAGGCTACACAGCAAACTCTTCTGAGCCAAGGATATCCATATGGAATGCTCAAGCTTTGAAGAGATTCTGCCCAAATATTCCTCACTGTTTCTTAAAAGTTATTCTGATGTAGTGCATATTGTACTGACTCTTCATATTCTCCCTAGAAGCTGTGCATGTTTAAATAACAATACAATACCTAACAAGCTGTTCATTCTGGAAGTCTGCATAAACCATCAATTGTCATCCAACAAATTCCAAACTGAAACAGAAGCATTGGACAATTTTTGTTTTTCCTTGCCTAGAATTTCTGGCATGATGTAGACGACTATTCCCATATGGTCCTGCAGTTGCCAATAAAAGATTGCTATCAGCAATGCTAAGCTAAAATTTCCTGATTTTTGTACAACACTTAAGAAATTGTGTTAGAAAAATATACTGCATGTACTTTTTTTTCCCCCTCCATTGTCAACCAAGCATTTCTGACATTCGTATCTCATTGTTAACTCACGACCTTGTCTCACCTTGTGTTGTGAACTCCCGCAAATGCTTGTCTCTCCTGCCAGCTCTGCAGTGGTCTGATGCAGAAACAATACACTGCATCACCACAGTTTTGGCCTATTGATAGCATCCAATTCTCTATCAAATTCAAGTTGAAAACGATTGCTTTATGCAATGCATGTTTAGGTTTGTCCACTGCAAAAATGTGACTGGCCAAATATATGAAAACCTTGAAGGTGGATAACATTTTTCAAGACTTAAAACTGCTGAGCTGTATCTTAGAATCATAGAATCATAGAATGGTAAGGTTGGAAGGGACGTCAAGGATCATCTAGTTCCAACCCAATCTTAGCTGCTATAAATTGGCATAGATTCCCCTGAAATCAGCAGTGCTGTGCCAATACACCTAGGCTGTAGGACTGGTCCACAGTCATTAGCTGTCACCTAGCAAAGATATCATCCTGTGTTTCTTGGCTTTTTAATCTTATGCTAAGGATTTTTTTCCCCCCATGGTAGAAAGCCTGGATTTTTAAAATATACTGCTAAATAAATCTTGTCATTTAAAATGTCTGCAGTACCTTTTCAAAGCAGCGGGTGGCACTTGCAGAGCAACAATGTTCTGTGATTTAGTTTCTTCTACAACAGTTACAGTGGTTTACTGCTTTGTCCTTGTCATTTTGGACTAGTGGGATCTCTAGGACGTAGCATTCAGGTCGGGTTCACACTGATAGGACTGAGTCATTTCGTCTGCCTGAAGTCTGTCTTGCCAGCAGCAGCAGTGATGGATGCCAACACTTGCAGGTGAAGCGCTTGCCTGTCAATTTCCTAATTCCATGTCTGCAGGCACATCTGTGTAAATAAACTCAAAGGAATGTGGGATACAAGGCATGAGCTTTATTCATGGTTTCTCAGGAGCACATATTTTCCATCTAAAACCTTTTCATCCAGGAAATATTATCAGTAATTTGCTGACCTGTCACAGCTCTTCCTTAAAGATTTAAGTAAACTGCAGGAGTTCTGTTAAATGTTTTGTTGAAAACATATTTAACAGTAATCAGATGCTATTAGGTGATTTCAGGACAGTGTTGTGTGCTAAAAAAAAAAAAAAAAAAGAAAAAGAAAAAAAAAGGCTTTATAGCAGGAAACCATGTGACACTTAATTCTGTGCTTAGTGTGCTTATAGGCTGCATAACAAAGTAAATAAATAAATAATGTCTAATAAAGATACACTGAGGGTGTCCTCGCAGTACATGACAGTCTGTAATAAAAAACCCAGCAGGCTAAACAGATACACCCTAAACTAACCTCAGTAGAGTATACTATGCTTATTTAAATCCACATCATCTGACTGAGTAATGTCTTTTGTACATTAACACTACTTATAATTTCCTCTGCAACATTCAAGAACTCGGCAGGTATCACAAGTTTTAATTGCCAGCCTCCTTCTACACCAGCATGCAGCAGCTAGACATTATTAAACAAAACACCGATCGCCACCTTCATTTTCTTTTCATACAATTCCACTGCATTTTCCTGGTGTGCTATGCAAATTTTGAAAATTAAATGGGAAGCAATTTACTTATCTGACATAGAAATAAGGACACTGTTTTTTAAATCTGTAGTAGTGTTTGATTTTCTTCAGCATGCATATTGATATATCCATGTTGCTCTCTGACTGACTGCTGACTCCTTTTAATACGATAAATGCATCAGTCGTGTATCTAACAATATTATCTCATATCCCTTCTTCAGGATATTTTAAATTTCAGATAAATTCACCAGGGTTCTGTAGCATTAGTAGGCAGCACATGTTCTTTTTTCCTGCTGTTTGGTGTAATTGCAGTTTTTCTAAAGCAATTATTTATAACAGGAAAAAAAAAAAGCAGCTGAAACAAAACAGCTGTTCTTTCCAACTTTATTATTCCCAGAAGTTTGATGTTCCTAGTTGAAACCTAAAAAAAACCCTATTCCCTAACTCCTTGCAAAAGGATAGATACCTCTGCGGTTTGCAGGTTGTTTCTGCAGTTCTGATAAGGAGGATAATCAGTTAATTAATTTTCACTGACATTGAAAGAAGGGAGATGTGAAAGAGCAATCATTGCTTTCACTATTGTCAGTTATATCTAAATCCATAATAAGGTACCATTCTGATAAATCCAGACACCTGTGCTGAGGTACTGCAAATGAGTTAAAACCTATACAAATATATTTCAATATGTGAAATATTTGCCACTACACAATGTTTAATATAATGGCTTATCTCATGCTGTGATTTTATGTTGACCATATGCCACGGTCCAAACAGTGGACTTGTGGTGGTTTGTTAGTGTGATCTCAAAGTGCAAAACACAGATGACTCGTACCAAGGGGTTTTACTTCAATGAACAGTGAAAATTTATTGTTTGGACGTAAGAAATAGAGACAGTGAGAAAAGAAAGAGGAAAAGTGAAGAGAGGAAAGGGGAAGAGGTCCTATAGCAACCAACAATGCAAGGGTCCCAAAGATCTCTCTCTGGTCCCAAGGTCCAGTCCTGCTGGTCCTCCTGTTATTCTTCTTGTTGTAGCCTTCTTTCTTCTTGTTGCTGGAAGAGACCTCTTCTGTAGTAAAGTGCAGAGATGAAGTTGAGAGGTCAAACAGAAGCTCTTGAAGCTCTTGGTGTTCTCGGGGCTCTTGAAGCTCCTGAGCTTGAAGTTCTTGAAGCTCCCTTGAGGCTCTCTTGAAGCTCTTGGGGCTCTCAAGCTCCTGAGCTCTAACCTGTTGCAAGGGAGGCATCCTTTTATATTCGACTTCACACCTGCCGATGACCAAACTCCCCTCTCTCCACCCCTCCTGCCTCCCACGATGTAAGAGTTCCAGGCATGCTCAGGGAAGGGTGACTGAAGTGTGGTCTGGGCCTAGGGAGGCAGGCCCAAGGTGTTGCCTGACCTGGAGGTGGGTACCCTGAGGCCAGGAGGTGTGTTTTGGTATTATAATGATATTATAATGAACAAAGTTCACTTGAGTCCATTATTTCCTTAGCAACACCAAAACATCAGTCTCTTATGACTGCAGCTCCATTCTTTGGTTCCAAGACGATGCTCTTAAACAGTGACACAGTCCATCATAGGTGGCAGGTACGGACCCCTCGTACCTTGCTGGTTTCTTCCCATGAAGTCTTCCATCTGTACCAGATTCCATTGGGTGGGAACAGCAACTTAATCAGTAACTTATTATGGGATAGGCTGCTGCAGATTCATGCTAAGATGTTAGCATGAGTTTTAGTCAAAGTCCTTGAAGGTAAGGGGACGCCGATTCCTGATGACAACGATGAGACAGATAATGCTCCTCAGACCACTCTACACCATACCCAAGCAATGAAACTTTTTTTTTTTTTTTAGTTTATATTCAAATATTCAACAATTCTCTTACTATTTTGTAAATCTTAACAGAAATGTCATACCTGTTATCCATAGTACATTCTGAAGTGTTACGTACTTTATTTCAGTTTTCAGGTTGTAATTTTCTTTTTTTAAGGAACCCACAGAATATCAAAATAATGGTGTCTTCACATCATCCCTTTCCTACTTCTACAGGCTGTACAGAGATGGTCTGGGACTTGGAAAAGGTTAAAGGTCCCACACTTGAAAAAGCAGGGGTGGGGAAAGAGGTTGTAGCTTGTTGTTGTTGCAGGTGTGGCATAAAAAGCTGTAGCCACTTTAATAAGGATGCTCTGTATAATCAGCACGTTCTAAGTTATTGTCTAGGCTTCTTTTTATCTCCAAAGTAAGAAATCTTACTATGAATCAGAGTCACTCTGAGTTGTTGAGAGATGTACTAGCAAAATTATTTGTTGAATTACTCTGGATCTGAGGTAGTGTTTTAGAAATCTATTACTTAGATCCATAGCTCAGACACCGACCAGTTAAATAAATCCAGCAGTTATAATAAATATTTAAAAGCAGTGTGCTTAGAGATTCCATTTCAGATCAATTAAAAACAGGGCATACATTGCTAGGAGCTCCCAAATCTCTCTCACCCATTTGCTTCAAGATAACAATCTCCCAACAGTTGACAGGGTTAAGTCTTGCAAGGTGCCAGAGGCTTTCTGTTCATCACAGATTCAATGCTTCAGCTAAACTCTTCAGCTGTGATTAGATCCTTGATTTGAAATGTTTATTAGCCACTTGGTTAGGAATTAAGTGCTCATTTTTTCATGTATCTCAGTCCTTTTATTTAATGATCAGCAAGTCTTGTTTGCAAGAATATGACTATAACACTGTTCATGATGAGAGGCAAGCACAGGGACATTTTATTCACCACAATTTGTCCCTCTTCTATTAGTGAAGGGGGGAAGGGGGTCTACTTTCACCTCACCTAGCTCTAAGGATGTGGCCGTTTGAATTAGATTCCTACCTCTGACATAAAAAATTCAGAACAGAGAAACTTAGAAGTGGAAGCTCCAAGGAGAACATTCTAGAGATAGGCCATATAATGGCAACAATGGATAAGTTAATATAATTTCATTGGAGCATCAAGAGCTTTATGTCTGGAAGCACAGCTTGTACCTTCCCCTTGGTGCTTCCGCTGCTTCGCCTGCGCCTGCTGCTGTCTTGCTCTGACGCTGTTTTGGCTGCTGCTGCTTTTGCTGCTTCACACCACTTGACCCCTTCCCCATCTTCCTTCAGGTTATTATATTCCTGTAGTAGTTGTATTCCCCCTATACTGTTATATTTAGTTTAAACTATAAGAAATACAATTTTCTTTTCCTGACTTCACAAAAAAAAAAAAATCCGTGTTGTGGTGAGTTTATTCTACCAGGGTAGAGATCCACTCTAACCCAGTACAAGGACTAAAGTCATACATCTAAGCTTTGTTAGCTGTCCAGAGTATGATCCCACCTTAGTCAAAATCCAAAGTACCAAGAATTAAGACAAAGATATTACTTGACCAGCCAGAGAAGTCTTTAATAAAGGGAATTATATCCATGCCAGTCAACAAAGCTAGCTTCTTCTTTCTATGCAGAATTAGCTTGGGATTGGGATAGTGAGGCCAAAAGCTGCAAGATAAGGCTGGGTTCTTAGACATGGCTCAAGGAATATACCCTATGTGATCATTTCAATCTTTTCCACCATCCTTTTCTTGAAGAGAACACTCATGCTACAGATTGTGAAAAACAGCTTTCTAATAGAGGACATTAAATGTTTAATTTTACATACACTCAGCATCATAATCTTCCATTGGTCCACCACCCAAACATGCTATATTTTACAGCAATTTAAAAATGCACTCTCTTTGTCTTAATTTTGTAGCTCCGTAAATCTGTTTTCAGCATTAGAGCAAGAAACCTTCTGGAAAAAGAGACAGCAATCAATAAAATTCTAAGGTAAGAGTCAGAGTGATTTGAGATTGTTCTGTTTCTCATAAACTTGTTTTTCATGAATGTTACTGTATGTATGATATTTATCATAGTGTATCCCTTTATAGGATGTCTGTTGCCTTCATTATAAATAATGTAATTATAAATTGTTCTTTTGTATCCTTGAACAGCAGCAAGAGAGGATTTCTCTTCAGTATGTATTTGGATTCTGTGTCTTGCAGAAAGATCATGCTACAGTTCTTTTCACTTCTCCCTTCTAAATTAACAAAAAAATGTTTCTTCATAAGCAATTTTGATGGTTTGGGAGTTCCCTGCCCCCCCCAACTTTGTAAAATCACCCAGACCAGACTCAGTCTGCTGGAAGTTAAGAGATGAGGCTCTATTTACAGCTTAGCACAATGTACAAGCAGATATATACACAATATACAGGAATATTTACAGAAATATACAAGTTAAAGGGAATACAGAAACACAACACCCCTCCCAGAAATCAGAGACCCCAGGAGGGGCTTCCAACCACCCTTCCACCTTCTTCCAACACCTATACCTTACCCCAGGGTTTGCCTTACGCGCAAAGTGAGTTTCGAGGTTCGGTCAGGGGGGTTAGAAGGAAAGTGGTTAGTGAGGTTACTCAGCATAGAGGAGAAGGCCAGAAGGTAGACAGCCCAAGAGCGTCTGCAAGCCCGAGTGTCTTATCTTTGTTTTGTATTCTTAAACATCTCAGCAAGCCTATGAGTGAAGCAGACATCACCACTGTTTTCTTTTCACAGCCTATAATATAATTTTCTCCATTAAAATATTCCAATTAGCCTCAAACCAGCACAGCAATGTTATTTTCCCTAAAGAATTCCAGCCTCGTTGATATGTATATATATGCACATAAGTGTTTGCAGGGGCTGCACACTATAAAACATAGGCTATAACTGACTATAATCCAAGTAGGAAACATAGAATGAAAAACACTTCAGAAATATGACTTCAGTGGAAGGATTCCCTAAATGTGTTAATCATGATCATTCATTCTGCTGTTCTGTACCAAATGAGTCCTCACCACTGTAATAATGCAGCCCCAAGTCTCCAATGCCCATTTCTAGAGTTATCATACAGGTAACACTGCTGCAGTTTTTCATGCCACTGTGGGATTTACATTAGAATGCCTGTCACTGACACAAAGTGCATTAGCCATGGCAACAATTTATAGATCATTCTCTTTTTTATATTTCCATTTTCTCCAAAGCAAGTGCATCTCCAGATTATTGTGAATGAGTGGTCCCAGGTAAATATGGACAGGAATAACTTATCTGCAAAGAACACCACTCTGTTTAGATGAAGTATGGCAGTGTTTTATGAGGAGTGGTGCGCCAGGAATTCAGTGTGATGTCTGAGTTACAAAGTTTCTTGAAAACTGCCTAGTAGTTACATGCCATTTGAGATATGTTATAGCTCTAGTTCTTTTCAATACTCTATAAGAATACAGCACAGGGAGAAACTATAGAAATTAATCATAGAATCATAGAATGGTAAGGTTGGAAGGGACCTCAAGGATCATCTAGTTCCAATCCCCTGACATAGGCACGGACACCTCCCACTAGTACAGGTCACTCAAGCCCTTGTCCAATGTGGCCTTGAACCCCTCCAGGGAGGGAGCAGCCACAACCTCCCTGGGTAACCTGTGCGACTGTCTCACCACCCTCACTGGAAAGAACTTCCTCCTAACATCCAGTTTCAATCTCCCCTCTGCCAGTTTAAACCCATTGCCCCTTGTCCTGTCATTGCAAGACCTTATAAATAGTCCCTCCCCAGCCTTCCTGTAGGCCCCCTTCAGATACTGGAAGGCTACTATAATGTCAAACTTTATCTATCTTTAAACCCATAGTAATGAAAACATGAACAATTACTAATTCAAATGAATACTCTTTGTCAAGATTGAGAATTGTAACTACGAGACCATAAGCATTCCATTTTACAAAAATTAGAGCTCTATTTGTAAACATTTCTTTCAGTTACCTGAATATACCTTGATTTTACAGGCATTACTGTAACAGATAGATAAATACAACTCTCTTTGTCCTGGTGAAAATACTTTATAAAATGTAGTTTTAGATACAGGCTTCATGGCAATGTTTCAGTGAAACATTTATAATGAAATTCTATGTTACGTTACAGCTGTGAAATATTATTGACGAATCTAGGATTACACACATGCCAGTTTGTTTAGCCTGTTTCTTATATCACAGGGGGAACACACAGACAAAGAGAATACTTTTTTTAATATTTAAAAACATTGTTACAACTGTGATATCTGTAGGGGTTCCAATCTTTCTTAACAGAGAAGAAAAAAAAATCAAGTAATTCAAATTCAGAATTCTAATTAATTCTTCCACAAGCACAGAACTTACTCCTTTTCCGGAGAACTCTCAAGTAGAGTGGGAGGAGCATTCAAGCAAACTGTTCTTTGTAGTTCACTAAATTCTCAGAGGTACCAGGATAGAATCAGAAATCAGTCCTTCTAGTTTCAGTCCTCCTGGCTCCACTTGGTCCTCCAGAGTACAACTTCTCCCAAAGTTTTGTATCTAGGAGGACTTCTCATCAATTCACCTGAATTCCTCCGAAGAAAAGTTTCAGAGAAGAAGAAATTTTTCATGTACTAATCTATTAATTTGTTTTAATTACTCTATTAATTTAATTTACATTTACTGTATTTCCCCATCTACTTCCTGTGTCATCAACAATGAAATTTTGAGGAACACAGACAATGAGAGGGAACTTCTGCTAAGTAAGAAAAATATGGGATCATATGTCCTCTAATGCTTTCTCAGGATGCTTGTTAAGTCATTTACAAAGAGGCAATCTTATTCTCATCCTGAGAAAAAGCAAATACTGTTTATTGCTCTTTGTTATTGCCACAAAAATACTAAATAACCTCCAAATTGTGATGCATCTCCAATGCATCTGTTCCAGCATAAGAAAATTGCGTTCATGGTGTATCTGGTGGCCATGCTTATTGAGAGCATTGCAGAGCCTGCTGGTCCTGAGCACTGCTAATGTATTCATGTGGATGCTAGTGTTGATTCAGGGGAGTTCTACAGAGAAAGAAATGATGAAATTTACAGCTGAAACTTTGGAGTCGGTTCAAGAAACACAGGAAAACTCAAACTCATAAGACAGGAGAGATTTTTTTTTCTTATTTTTATTTTAGTTGTAAATACTGTACACTCCTTGGTAAGTGTAGCTGAGTCTCGGCTATTCAAGATATCTGACAGAAGGGGAAATGGCATTTATGTCAAGAACAATAAAAGAAAAAAATTCCCTCTAGCATATTTTTAATTTTCGTCTACCTGAATTGAGGAGCATTTTTATCTAAAGTAATACTGCTACACAGTAAAGCTGCCCATGNAGGCAGAATCCCCTCCCTTGCCCTGCTGGCCACGCTGCTCTTGATGCAGCCCAGGCTGTCTGGGCTTGATCAACTTGATCAAATTGCTGTACTGTAAAGACAATGTTGAGTCTGTTATAGCTTAAGTCCACTTCTTACCTTTTTCCCTCTGCTTTTTAAACCTTGACAAATGATATTTCAATCAACTGCCTCAATATAACCAACTGCATGGAAGGAACATGCATTACACACAAGTCCCTTTATGTCTATCTTGTGCTTCTTCCTCTATCCAAACCTTGTTTTTTTTGCTTTATAAACTGAACTGTAGCTTGACATATTCTTCCCTGGGAGGAGGAAGAGGAGCATAAATAACCTTCAACTTTCAAGAGAAACAGTTCAGACATTCAATCTTCGATGTCTTGCCTGCTCACCTAATGTTACATTTTGCAGCAAAACAGATGCCTTAGGTGTCTTCATTTTCCATCAGCTTTCCTTACGGAACTCTAGGGGAGCTATTTGTTTTCTGAAGATCTTTGCTTGGAAACTAACCTTCACTTCAAGGTCTTAGTGCAGTTAGTACTGGGAACAGAGTCAAGGGTCTATCAACTACTTGGGTGCTTCAGTGATGTGCGTTGCCCCTGTCACTGTCAGAGCAAAAAGAGAATTCATTCTTCACAGAAATCCATTCTGAGGTGGAGATTTCACTCTTCTCAGGAGAATGAAGCAAGATGAAAGAGAGTCACAGACAGAACAAGGTTTTCAAAACGGGATCATACTTGGTAGCACCTATCAATTACAAACAACTCCATTTCTTTCTGAAAATTATGATGCATTTCCCTCAGTGTCAATAAACACCTCCAGCAAGTTTAATTTCTCCTGCATATCTTCAGTGTTTCAAACTCTTTTCTCTGTGAGCTTGCTGTGAGCACTGCTTTTTGTCTTGAAAGCAAATTTTGTGCCTATGCTTCTTCTGACCATTATTATACCTTGTGAGATCATTATCTAGGGATGAGTATACTCTTCTTTGGGTCAAAACCTAGCTGGATGGCTATTGTCAAAGAGTTGTGTTGAATAGACATTTGGTGGTTGGTCAAAACTGGTCTTCCACAGTNCCAACACTTCCATGTCCATGTCTATACACAAGTCAGACCCCAGATCTTTCCATTGTCTCTGCTGGGAAAAAACTGGATTGTCATTTTAATGGAGTTACATAGGATCTATTTTCATGTGTTTCTTTCTTGGTGTTTTTGGGGTTTTTTTTCCTCTAGGAAACTGCCCAAGTATTCAGATGATATCTCTATTGTCTTCTCACAGAGTTACGTAGCATCACCCTCTGTAATATAATGCTTATAATCAATTTGTATTAAAAGATTGATGATTTGTCTAAGATGAGCTGTATTTCATAAGATATACAGTAATTTTCTTAAATGACATGATGCTTCAGTTCAGTGTAGTGTAACCTAATGCCTTCTATATAACAGACGTAGCACAATGGGGGTTTTTAGCATGCTGGTATGATTGGCAGCCATGATGCTAAAATGGCAACTGTACTTATAATGTTCCTTTCTTTACTGCTGAGAAACTGGGTTTACTGCTGATTAGTGCATTGCTTGATGATTTTCANACTCTCAGTCTGTCCTCACAGCACAGCTGCTCCAGCCCTCTGATCATCTTCGTGGCCCTCCTCTGGACCTGCTCCAACACTTCCATGTCCATGTCTATACACAAGTCAGTCCCCAGATCTTTCCATTGTCTCTGCTGGGAAAAAACTGGATTGTCATTTTAATGGAGTTACATAGGATCTATTTTCATGTGTTTCTTTCTTGGTGTTTTTGGGGTTTTTTTTCCTCTAGGAAACTGCCCAAGTATTCAGATGATATCTCTATTGTCTTCTCACAGAGTTACGTAGCATCACCCTCTGTAATATAATGCTTATAATCAATTTGTATTAAAAGATTGATGATTTGTCTAAGATGAGCTGTATTTCATAAGATATACAGTAATTTTCTTAAATGACATGATGCTTCAGTTCAGTGTAGTGTAACCTAATGCCTTCTATATAACAGACGTAGCACAATGGGGGTTTTTAGCATGCTGGTATGATTGGCAGCCATGATGCTAAAATGGCAACTGTACTTATAATGTTCCTTTCTTTACTGCTGAGAAACTGGGTTTACTGCTGATTAGTGCATTGCTTGATGATTTTCACACTTTGTGAAGTCTTGAGGTACCATAAAATCTACAGCAAACTTTAAAAATATCAAAGATGGTCCTTGCTAAGACATGGAGAAGGTTTGTCAGATGACTGGGTATGTTGTAAAGTGGCCACCACAGCATTGGAAAGATGTTTTCATGCAAAAGTCTGTTTCTGTTTTATTGTAATAAGTTGTGCATTTGCTTCCCAGAAAGCCAAGATGACTTGTCTCAGAAATTATAATTTATACTTAAAATTGTGTATTATCATCATTATATTTCTTCTTAGGGCCTGCACTAGACAACGCATGCTGAGTGGATCCTTTGAGGGGCAGCCAGCAAAGGAAAGATCAATACTCAGTGTCCAGCATCATATACGACAAGAACGCAGGTAAACATGGACAGAAAGGATGGCTTTAAAGGTGACAAAAATAGTGAAATTTGAGCAATACCTAATATGAAACACTGAGATTGCTTACTCGTACAAGGAACAAAATTTTGCATTCTACATTGTAATCATAATGAAATTCATTGTACCATATAGGTGGAAAAAATGCCTTTTTATTTCAAATGTCATTTCTTTCACCGACTACAAAGCTATTGATTTAAAGATCAGAAGGAAAGAAATTGTCTTATGTTAGGCCAGATTGAAAACAATTGAAGAACATAGAAGCTTCTGATGCTGCCAAGAGAAAAATGATAAGAATTTGAGATACTGGGTGGCTGAAGGTGGCTTTATAATGGCTGTCCTATAAAGGTCAAAATTTCATCTTGAGATGTATTGTTAAATAGATTATGATTGTTTCAGGTCACTGAGACATGGTTCCAACAGCCAGCGAATCAGCAGAGGAAAATCTCTTGAAACGTTGACTCAAGATGTAAGTCCTCATCAAAAAGATGAGATTATAAGAAATATGTACTACATAAGAAATGTTTGTGCAAGACTAATGTTTGCTTATAATCCTTTTTGCAATTTGTCTTTTGAAATTTTGAAAAGAAATCATTAAAACGGATAGTGTAACTGCATTAGAATTATCCTCAAAATAATTGACATGATTATTTCACTGATAGACTTACTGGTTTTAAACACTTAACTATGGTAGATTCACTGAAGCTGTAGACACAACAATTGCTACCCAGGATACCTTAAAAAGCCTTAGTCTGGAATTATACAAATCACTCAGGCTGGCAAAACGGTACTTCAAAATTTCTGATGAGAGTTTAACAATATTTTTCAAACATCAGGACTGTCAGGTGGAAGGACAAAGACTAAAAGGGGGATCAGTAATCATGGTCTTCACTGTGGTATAGTATCATCCAGTTAAATGCATTTTCACTTCTGAAATTCTTTATATTTTACAGATCTCTGTGACTATGAAAATTCAAGGGACAATATTATTTCCATTCATTTCCACACTATGACTGTAATTTTTTAAAATGTACTTTATACTTAAAAAACTACTCCATGAGAAGTAGTTAATCACAGGCCACAGAATGATAGGGGTTTTAAGGGACCTCTGAAGATCATCTAGTACAACTCCTCTGCCAGAGCAGGTTCACCTAGAGCAGGTTGCACAGAAACGCATCCAAGTGGGACCAAAGATGGAGACTCCACAAATCTCTCTGGACAGCCTGTACAAGTACTCTACCACCCTCATAGTAAAGACATTCCCTTTGTATTTAGGTGAAATTTCCTATATTCAGATTTTTTTCCATTACTTCTTGTCCTATCACTGAGCACTACCTTCTATCAGTAGAAGGAAACTGTAGGTAACTGTCTTTTAAAGCAGATGTAGCTTTGTTTGTATCCAATAGTATTGTCCCTCCAGGACTCCTCCAAAGACTCAGTTAGAATCATAGAATCATAGAATGGTAAGGTTGGAAGGGACCTCAAGGATAATCTAGTTCCAACCACCTGACGTAGACAGGGACATCTCCCACTATAACAGGTCACTCAAGGCCTCATCCAACCTGGCCTTGAACACCCCCAGGGAGGAAGCAGCCATAACCTCCCTGGGCAACCTGTGCCAGTGTCTCACCACCCTCACTGCAAAGAACTTCCTCCTAACATCCAGTCTAAATCTTCCCTCTGCCTGTTTAAACCCTTTGCCCCTAGTCCTGTCATTGCAAGACCTTGTAAATAGTCCCTCCCCCGCCTTCCTGTAGGTCCCCTTCAGATACTGGAAGGCTACTCTAAGGTCTCCTGGAAGCCTTCTCCAGGCTGAAGAGCCCCAACTCTTGTAGCCTGTCCTCATAGCAGAACTGCTCCAGCCCTCTGATCATCTTCGTGGCCCTCCTCTGGACCCACTCCAACACTTCCATGTCCTTCTACTTAACTCGAATAGTAGAACTGACTGTATCCTCCACTGGATGAGCTCAGGAAGTGTACTCCCTTCCACTCTCCCCGTCTCTGTGCTTGGCAGTCATTACCTGTATGTTCTGCAGAACTCAATGTCTGACAGCACACACAGATGGCTGGAGAAGCTGAAAGCCTTTTCTTTCCCAGTCTCTGCCCTTTGTAAATTTGAAGCTGTTCATTCCAGTTCAAACAGATTGCCTGAGCATACAGGACCTTTGCTTTTAAAAGTTAAAAGTTGCATTGCCTAGGACTTCATAGATTACATTAAAATTGAAATTAACCTTGAATTCCTGTAGATAAAAAAATACTGTACAATATGCTTGACTGAGTTGATATGCTGTGCATTTGGGAGTAAAGATTTTTCATTTTCATCTTTCTATGTAAAATATAGCATCTTGCTTTCATCAGAAACATTATAAAACAACAACCTACAGAACTCATTTAAAAGGAATCATTTTGCTTCTAGCACTCCAACACAGTGAGATACAGAAATGCACAGAGAGAAGACAGTGAGATAAAGATGATTCAAGAAAAAAAAGAACAAGCGGAAATGAAAAGGTATTTAAAAGTCAAAAGTCTGAGCACAGACATTTTTGTATTGAATATTCTCTTTATGGAGTAAAAACTGTTGAGAATCTGAGAATCATAGAATGGTAAGGTTGGAAGGAGCCTCAAGGATCATCTAGTTCCAATCCCTTGCCATGGGCAGGGACACCTCACACTAGTACAGCTCACTCAAGGCCTCCTCCAGCCTGACCTTGAACACCTCCAGGGGAGGGAGCATCCACAACCTCCCTGGGCAACCTGTGCCAGTGCCTCACCACTCTCCCTGGAAAGAACTTCCTCCTAACATCCAGTTTCAATCTCCCCTCTGCCAGTTTAAACCCATTGCCCCTTGTCCTGTCATTGCAAGACCTTGTAAATAGTCCCTCCCCAGCCTTCTTCTAGGCCCCCTTCAGATACTGGAAGGCTACTATAAGGTCTCCTTGAAACCTTCTCTTCTCCAGACTGAAAAGCCCCAACTCTCTCAGCCTGTCCTCATGGGACAGCTGCTTCAGCCCTCTGATCATCTCCATGGCCCTCCTCTGGACCCACTCCAACAGTTCCATGTCCTTCATCATGATGAAAGAACGCAACATAAGGGATATTTTTCCCAGGTATCATGCATATCACTTAATAATTTACATCTTTCTTTTAAAAGGAAAGTGCAGGAAGAGGAGCTGCGAGAGAACCATCCATATTTCGATAAACCACTTTTCATAGTTGGTCGTGAGCACAGATTCAGGAATTTCTGTCGAGTGGTGGTGCGAGCGCGCTTCAATGCGTAAGTTTATGCCATATCAATAACTGGTACCAAGAAATGTTTGCTTTGATGACCTCAGAAATCTAGGTCTATCCTTTATTTTTAAAGAATGAGTATAATGTGGTCACCATATAAGCCGTCAGTCAGTTGCTTAGTCTTGCTGTTGGAAGACAGGAAGCACTAAAATGCTGTGTAAGGGCAGCGGTGTTTGAACATTCTAGGCTGTGAACATTCTAGATTGTGGTGAAACTGCAAGCATGAACTGAGAGGAGATGGTCATGTTTTTTCCCCTGTTTTTAGACTTTTCTATTCCTTTCCTATTCTTCATCGTAGGGCAAGAAGTGTTTATGAACCAACTGTTACTCAAAGATTGAGTATAGGTGGTCACACAAAGACTGCTTATCTCATAATCAGAGACCCAGAATGGGATGGGGAAGTGTCCAGCTGTGGGACATTAGAAGAGAAAAATTGAGATCAAGTGAAAACCAGGAAGGCTCAGTAACTAGACTGGAGGTGTATGCAAGTGTAGCAGTTATAAATCTACTTATAAGTAGCTTGATGTAAAATCATCTTATATCTCTTCTACATTTCTGTCTGTAGCAAGCACTCTAATTTTGTAGGGTTAATGCAAGCCACCTTGCAAGACAATAGCATAAGACACAAGATAGCTCAGGGCTGTGACCTTGGTACTTGGAAGACTTGTTTTCAGCACCTGCTTTAATATGGATTTTTCACCATGCCCTTTAACAAATTACTTCTAAGTACAGCAATAGGAAGGTTAGATACTCAGTTTTACAGTACTCATATGTAAGTGTTCTACCAGCTATGTAGAATCACATCCTTGAGTTAGGCATCTACATTTCTATGCAACTGCTAACCTGATTGTGATTACTAGTCCATGTATCAGTTGAAAAATTAAAACAGCAAAGCAAAACACATAAATATGTATTCCTGTCCATTTGTCAAACACATGTCAGTGCCTTTTAGTGTTGTGGAGTACCTGAGGGTAACAGAATGTTGATATTATCAACAGTTTAATTTAAATGTTTGCACTTATGAGAGTAAACTGATTTCATTAAATGGTCATTTTTAAAACTTATTTAAATTCTGTCTACTTTATCAAGTCTACTTTGCCAAGTAAGATATTCCACATATCTTTGTTGAACTGATAACAAAGGCTGAGGAATGCCACTGTATACAATGTCAGGAAGAGGTATAAGCTTGAGAAAACACAAAATTTGGTTCAGTAGGAAGGCACCAAACCCAATATATTCTCTATACTGACTCAAGTAAGTGTGTGAGCCTGACCTATGGAAGATGCCTCTTACTCTCCTTGGGTGCATCTTACATTCTGGTAATTCATAACCATGAAATTTCCAGTGGTGATCATGCCTTAAACCAGGTCAGGACCCCCAGATCCTTTTCACTTTGAGCTCAGTGATGGCAGTTTCACAGAATGGCAGCATGTTAGGGGTTGGAAGAGATGTTGAAATGTCATCTAGTCCACCCCCCCCTGCCAGAGCAGGATCATCTAGAGTAGCTCACAAAAAAACACATCCAGGCGAGTTTTGAGTATCTCCAGAGAGGGAGACTCCACAAACNAAGAGCCTGACTCCATCCTCTTGGCACTCATCTTTTATGTATTTATAAAAATTCATGAGGTCATTCCTCAGTCTCCTCCTTTCCAAACTAAAAAGACTCAAATCCCTCAGTCTCTCATCATAAGGAAGATGTTATACTCCCTTAATCATTTTTGTGGCTGTATGCTGGACACTTTCAAGCAGTTCCCTGTTCTTCTTGAATTGAGGGGCCCACAACTGGACACAATATTCCAGATGCTGCCTCACCAGGGCAGAGTAGAGGGGAGGGAGAACCTCTCTTGACCTACTAACCACAGCCCTTCTAATACACCCCAGAATGGCATTGGCCTTCTTGGGCACAAGAGCACATCGCTGGCTCATGGTCAACCTTCCATCCGCCAGGACCCCCAGATCCTTTTCCCCTTCACTGTTCTCCAGTAGGTCAGTTCCCAACCTATACTGATCCTTGGAGTTGTTCTTTCCCAGGTGCACTTGCCCTTGTTGAATTTCATTAAATTTCTTCCTTCCCAACTTTCACATCCCAATGGCTTGAGCCCTTACACAGAATATAGAATACCTCAGTGCCAATCCTGTTGCAGATTCATTTGCTCCAAGGATTTGAAAGATAAGTAAAATGTGTCCCTAACCACTGGTTCAGGGGAGGCTTCTTGAATAGGATTCTTGTAGCTTCTCTGGCTGAAGAAATTCTGCTTTGTGTAAGAAGGCTAAATAACTGCTGGAGCAAGAATTTACTCATGTCACTTAGATATGTGCTTATTACTTCCAGAGTGGTTCTCATTCTCTCTGTCTGCCTGATGGGTGCTTGGATGTGGTTGCTGAAGTGTAGCAATTTCATAGGGGACTTAAGGTATAGAGAATCTAGAAACATTAATCAGAAAATGATTGAAGAAGTAATAAAATAACTATGGCCTGTGGATAATTTTAGTGTGTGCCAACTGAGGATATTGTCCAGAGGTTTTGAGACAAAAGAAAATTGATCCTGTAAATTCAGTAGCAGGTTATCTCCACCCTGTCCCCAAGTGAAATACCAAATGAAGTCCTTGCTTAGAGAAGCAAGATCCCAAAAAATAACAGTAACAAGAATCCTTAGAGGAATTACACACAGGCCATGAATTAAAGTGGTAGTAGGTGTGTTGATAATATGACTAAAACTGCATAGAATTAAATTAAATTTATACAGACAGCTAAATTTAAGCCAAGATAAAATGTAGCTTGATTTTGGATGTAACTTTATTTGAAGTATTGAATGCATCGTATAATTATAATGCTGACTAAAACAAAATGTAAATGACTGTATTTTTTCTTCTTTTTGTAGTTCTAAAACAGATCCTGTTACTGGAGCTGTGAAAAATACCAAATACCATCAGCTTTAGTAAGCACTGCAAAAGTAACTTTGCTTGGTCACATAAGCCTGCAGTAAAAGTGTGTGAGCACACACATGCATGTATGTGTATATGTGTGCATGCACATATGTACTTCTCTCTTATCCTCAGAAATCTTTTCCTTCCATGGAATTGTCAGGGGAGGACAATGAATATGAAGAGGATTTTTTAATCAGACTTTCTTCCTTTCCTTGCATGTTCCTCAGTTTTACTACACATTTCTGAAATTTGAAGTCTTTGACACTCTTCACCTTAATTTATTTTTCATAGGAAAGCACTTAACTGTGACATAGGCACAATACAAGTGGCAGCACTCTTGGCATTTCTGTAATGGTTATCCTTATGTGTTGTTCACAGTGACTTGCTGGGTTTGGTTACTTACCTGGACTGGGTCATGATCATTGTTACTATATGCTCCTGCATCTCCATGATGTTTGAATCCCCCTTTAGAAGAGTTATGCATGCTCCAACTCTCCAGGTACTGTCACTGAATCATTTTACAGTTAATGAAGTACACTCACCTTGGTTTCCTCCACTGCCTGTTCTTAAGTTATGACTGTTCTCTTCTTTCATTTTCAGATTGCTGAATATGTTTTTGTAATATTCATGAGCATTGAGCTTAATCTGAAGATTATGGCAGATGGCTTGTTTTTTACACCAACAGCTGTCATTAGGGACTTTGGAGGAGTAATGGACATATTTATATATCTTGTAAGTTTTTATATTTGCAGGAGGTGTTTGTAGCATTCTTAAATTTTGTATGTTTGAATGTATAAATATTTGGTAATGGTAAGAAAAAAATGACTCTGCAATCTGGTCCAAATGCAATAGTGTAGTATGTGTACAAACTATTTTCATGTGCAGTCCTAACAGTTATGTGTACAAATACTTGTTTAGACATCTAAAAACATACTTCCCTGATGAGCACCTGGTGATTTAGTGTACTACTGCTGTATGGCCTTTCTTAATTCTTTATTGATATTTTTTTAAGAACTGATTTCATTCTAAAGTAAACTTGAGGTCTCTGACCTTGCTTCAGCATTTTTATGCAGAACTTATGTTGTATCTGTTGCTTAGCCATTCATTACCTCCTCCCCTCTTGACAGTTCTGCTTTTTCAAAAGCCTCTGCCATTTGGAAGAAGAGCACATCCTTGTTTGCTGATGCTGCCATAACAGAAAGGAAGCAAGGCAGCATCATTTGACATTCCATACCTATCAGTAGTGGTTTTCAGGAAAAGTAAAAATTCTACTGTCTTCTTTGTCTCCTGGAAATTTCTTTCATTCCATTCAAATAGAGGAGAAGGATATCCGTTTCGTCTTCCCCTATGACAATAAACACCACACAATGTATCAAAACCAGTGCTCAGTATAATACAATATGAAATACTTTCTAACTGAAGAAATTGCTAAGCAAAATGGCTTTGATGGATTTAGATTAAATCTTTCAGAGATTAATCCACCAGACAGATGTGCTGCATAGAATTTGTCACAATCAATTTGTATCAAAGATTCCATTGTTAGCTTAAATAAAAATATGCATACTTAGACAAAACTCCTGCTGTAATGTGTATAGTCAGTATGTGAATTCCCTCTGCTTGTCTGAAGGAAAATTTAGGTGGTATAGCTTGGAAATTCAAATGTGCCTGTGAGAGATCAGAAGCACTGGCAGATCTTTTTGGTTTGATGAGAAAACTGTCTTTAGCACTGCTGGTTTTAAGAAATGGTATTGTATTTTAAATCATATTGGTGATATCAGCTTGATCCTCCCCTTTTTTGTGCACTTAGCTCCTTCTAACAGTCTTGCTTCTGTCAATGACATTAGCTTTATAAATCCTTCTTTAAAAATAAGAAGCAATTAACGGACTTCATGATCAATAACCATCTGTCAGAGCTTGTTCAGGCTGCAAGACACAGCTATGCTGTTTGAAAACACTTTCAAATGCATACTATTGGCATAATAAAACCATACAGTGACAAAGGTACTTATAACAAAGTAATAGGTAAAAATCGGCAACAGACTTCTCAGGTAAGCATAACTCAGTTTCAGGATGGAATCCCTAAAATGGGAAGGGAGAAGTTAGATGATGCTTCCTGTTCACGTTCCTGCTCTGAACCAGCCAATTTTATTTCTCCTTCTGGAACTGTTCCATCTACTAAAAAGAATTAAATAGATTTTTGAGTCAAAAGGGGAAGACAGAGGCTGAAGCTGATGCCCATTAGTCAGGACAATCAGCCAGGGCACAGGAGATCCAATTCAGGGCTTTTTTGCCTTAATCTTTTGTTTAATTTTATGGAAAATAAGTGCTTATTGATCTGTTCTATGTCTATGTCAAATAGGATATTGTAAGCCTAATCCTTCTTTGTCTTTTCATGCCCTGTCTCCTCAAGGTGAGTTTGATATTCTTGTGCTGGATGCCTCAGAATGTCCCTGCCAAATCTGGGGCTCAGCTCTTAATGGTGCTCCGCTGCCTCCGACCTCTTCGGATTTTCAAACTGGTCCCTCAGATGAGGAAAGTGGTGCGAGAGCTGTTCAGTGGCTTTAAGGAAATCTTCTTGGTATGTGCCAGTCATTTTGTTCTTGTTAAAAAGAAGGTGTGGAGGAGTCATAAAATACCATTATGCTATAATGTTGGTGTATTCCAAGTTTTTCTACATTGTGACCTGTTGACTTTTCATTGTTGCTACCGTTGCAGATGACCACATGACAAGTTACAGATTTGGAATAGAAGTAACTCATGTGTTCATACTGTATAAAGCTGCTGTAATAATTCTTTGGTGAACAGTATTGTTTGCCCACCACATATCTGGCCATAATTACATAGGAGGACTACTGAAATAAAATCTAGCCCTTACTCACAGTTCTAGTTGGGGAAGAAAGGGTGTGGCAGATCTGCAAGAACAAAAGTAACCCTGGTTTCCAAGCTGGAAGGTCTCTACCTCCCAAGTTCTGAGAACCAAGCAGAGACAATACAGTTGTTCATCACAGATGTGGATCTCATTGTTAAGTTGTTGTTATTATTATGATCATGATTATATACTCCTACACTTTTAGTCATAATAACAGGAATGAAGTCTAATTGCTTGATGAGAACCTAATCTCTTGTCTTAGAACCCTATGCGATATTTGTCAGCCTAAACAGACATTTTTTTCTCTTAGCAGAATGCTTTATTAGGTCAGGTTGGTATAAAAAGCTAAGATACAAAATATTATCAGATGGGAATAGAGTAAGGACAAAAAGCATAAAGCTAGTTGACATTTCATATATACTGTATTTTATTAAAGATATTTACATCATAATTTGTTCATACATATCTTTATTGTTGCTACCCCAGAATTAAATATCTTACAGTGGCTTACTGAGATTAATTAGTAAGGCCTGATTCACCAAAAAAGAAGCCCATATTTAAGTACTTTAATCTTTAAAGTGAATAGCAGTTGTTGTGTGTACAGAATTTAGCAAAGTGCAAGAAAGCTTTGCTCCTTATCTGCAATTCTTGGATGTTATGTTAGTAACAATGATAATGATAATAATGATGATGATGATGATAATGATTAAATAATAATGATGATGATAATGGTAATTATAACAACAACAGCAATAATAATAATAATAATAATAATAATAATAATAATGATACTGCACCTGGTTACTGCATTGGAACTGATGAAAGCCATATGTCCAGTTTTACACAACAAATCAATCCTTCCTGCAGGAAGGATCTGATCACCTTTTTCAAATCTGTAGAAGGAGAACTTGACAAATCTAGCTTTGTCTTTACAGGTTTCTATTCTTCTGCTGACATTAATGCTTGTTTTTGCAAGCTTTGGAGTGCAGCTATTTGCTGGGAAACTGGCTAAATGTAATGATCCACACATCATCTCTAGGGTAAGAACTGCTTTTCTGCTTCAACGTGATAGTATACTTTGCTGTTCCTACCTGATGGGGAAAGTAAGTGGGGCAGTCAGAGCTATAATATGAAAGACAGAGATCTTGACTACTGTCTTGTTCAAAAGAAAGGTGATGGAGGGAAAGGTGATAAAGGGTATGAGGTAATGAAATGAATGAGAGTAGGCTGGAATTTCACATGAAAAGGTAAAACAAGTCCAAATGTTGGGCACTGTCTGAAAAAGTTGTCAAATTAATGTCATGTTATCTGCAAAGGGCTGGGTGTCACATAGAATTAAACATGGAAAATTACATCTTTTCATTCCTTGGTTGGCTGCTGCAAAGTAAGTTAGTCTGCTAGAACTCAAATGCACTGGGAACTGTGTGTAGATACAAGAAGGTTAGTTGTCTTTTGTATTCCATTTGGAGAAATATCATTGTCACCTAGAGAAAGCAATGATATTTAAGAAGGAGATAAAAGATAGTCTTTCAAAATTAAAAGCCTTCTTAGTCCTAGAAGGAGAAAACCTTTTTGATTCCTCCCTAAGATACATTTTTCATTTGAACAAAGGTCCATGGCTATTAATTCCAGCCTTGTACATAACTCTTATTTTCTCTTTATATTGATTCCCCAAGTATGAAGTCCATACTAGCATTTTTACATCTGTCACAGGCCATTGTTTAATCTCAGGCTTTGGTTTATTTCACTGTAGGAAGACTGTCATGGCATCTTCAGAATAAATGTAAGTGTTTCGAAAAATCTTAATTTAAAGTTAAGACCTGGAGAGAAAAAGCCTGGATTTTGGGTGCCACGAGTCTGGTAAGGTGCTAAACATTGCCCTATGTGCCTTCAAAATCTCAGCTGTTGTTGTAGAAGATGACTCAGATCTCAGATGACATTAAACTATTGATAGAGGTTTCAGGTTTCTTGGTTTAAGTCAGATGATATTAAGGGTTTAAAATGTGGTACAT
Source organism: Ramphastos sulfuratus (assembly GCA_013399055.1). Taxonomy (NCBI): domain Eukaryota; kingdom Metazoa; phylum Chordata; class Aves; order Piciformes; family Ramphastidae; genus Ramphastos; species Ramphastos sulfuratus. The sequence goes on along the minus strand of WBNM01022338.1, from coordinate 51,369 downwards.
TTAGTTTTTAAAAAAAAAAATTGTAGTTTTTTTATGTAAGCGCGTGATAGACTTAGATTATCTTACTTTAGTCCTTGCCTAAGGAAAAAGGACAGTAAAATAATAATGCTCTCTCTAAATTGGTGAAGAAAAATACAGAAAGGTTGTATTTTAAAATGTGCAGGAAAAGATATGGCATGCATGAATCCTTAACACCTAATACAGATGCAGGATACATGAGAATTCCCCCAAAACTTTCCCCCCCCAAGCAAACAAAAAAAACCCACTACCAAAACCCCAGTGCTCATTTTCTGCCATCTCCCATTGTCTCCCATAAGGCCCAAAACAGGCTGGATTCACTGTGGCCCACAGCCTACCACAGGGTACTCCTACATAGTTACCTAATTACCCAGATAAGGATCCTTCTGGAAAGCTGAAAAGGCAGGGAGGAAAGAGAACGAACTGACCTTGCTGCTTACTTTTAAAATATTTGCAGGATTATGAGATTGAGTAACATAATTACAATATCCAGGGCCATCCAGTTTGTCCCCTGGGATGAATCTTGGTCTCTGTAGTATTTTTAGGAAATCTAGGATAACCTGGAACCCCTCAAACCAAAATAAATAAATAAATAGATAGGTAGATAGATAGATAAACAAACAAATAAACAAACAGATAGATAGATAGATAGATAGATAGATAGATAGATAGAAAGAACTTTTCCAGACTTAATCTGCTCTTCTATTCATAAAGCAGAAAGGAAAAAAAAATGCCCATAGGTACTTAACCTGGATGAGAATTAGATGTGGGAACTACTGTCTTGAACCAAGATTATCACTTAATTGGTCTTTAGTACTTTTGTGAAGACATCCTGAGAACCATACATCAACAACAGAACCTAAGAATAGTTAGGAAAAGATGGGAAGGGGAAATCAACCTGCCTAGAGATACTTCCTGGAGAAAAAATTTTAAAAGAGCAAGTAATGCCTAAAACCAGCCTTTGTTTTCTGTGGCACTCAGCCATGCCAGCTAGCAGCTTATTTCTGTTTCCAGTACAGGGAATCTATATGGCCTCTTTGCTGCGGTAGTGCAGTAAAAATTATTTAAGACCCAGCATTATGATTAGTATTCTGAAAAAGTCTATTTAATATTTCCCAACACCTGAACAGACAAAAACTCTTCTTTTTAATTGTTTACACTTTTAAGTTGGTTTTGCAAAATCAGCTTAATAGCCACAATTATTTTAATTGGCTGTGTGCATTGATAAAGAATGTGCCAGCAGTGGTAGATTCAATAATGAAATAATATGCTGTGATTTGAACAGTCAGTGAAACTCTGACATCTGCAGAAGTCTTTGTTTCTGTATGCTTCAGACAAATTGTTCCTCGAGTAAGCAAATTCAATCCTCTTCAGCTTGAACCAGAAATAAGCAAAAACTATCTTAATCAGCATAAGTGTAAACTTTGGGGAATATTTTGCTGTTGCAGGAAAATGTTTTCCTGCAGACATTTATGCCACCTGTTGGTTGTGTTAGGCCAGATTTTCAAGAGCCAGATGTTAGTAAAGGAACTGCGTATAAGAGAAATATCTACATATGAGAGCTCTCTTTTGCACTGAAAACACTTAATTATTCTGGAATACAAGCAGTTACCTTATAAATTGTGGAAAATTTATACAGAGACAGAGCAGTGTCCTAACCTAGCCCAGAGATGGTACTTGTAATGTTCAGCTGGAAACATCCTCTTGAATCTCAGTTGATACAAAAGATCGGAGCATATAGTATAGAAAAGCCAAGAAGATGGAGATCACTGAAAGTGGTGTCCCTCAGGGGTTGGTACTGGGACCAGTGCTGTTTAGCATCTTTGTCAGCGATACGGACAGTGGCATCAGCGCCCTCAGCAAGTTTGCCTATGACATCAAGCTGTTTGGTGGCACACTAGAGGGCAGGGATGCCATCCAGAGGGAGCAGGACAGGCTGGAGAGGTGGGCCCAAGCCAACCTCATGAAGTTCAACAAGGCCAAGTGTAAGGTCCTACACCTGGGTCGGGGCAATCCCAGGCAGAAGATTGGCTTGGTGAGGAGCGGCTCAAGAGCAGTCTCAAGGAGAAGGACTTGGAGTCTGTCAATTGTTGAACAGCTCAACGTGAACCAGCAACATGCACTTGCAGCCCAGAGGGCCAATTGTATCCTGTGCTGCATCCAAAGAAATTTGACAATGGAAGTGATTCTCCCCCTCTACTCTGCTCTCATGAGACCCCACTGGAAGTACTGTGTCCTGTTCTGGTGGCCCCAGCCTAAGAAGGACATGGAACTGCTGGAGCACATCCACAGGAGGGCCACAAAGATGATCAGAGGGCTGGAGCACCTTCCCTGTGGGAACAGGCTGAGGGACTTGGGCCTGTTCAGCCTGGAAAAAAGAAGGCTCCAGGGAGACCTTTTAGCAGCCTTTCAGTACCTGAAGGAGGCCTACAAAAAAGCTGGGAAGGGACTTTTTGTAGTAGAGTGAGAGGGAATGGATCGAAGCCAGAAGAGGGTAGATTTCAACTGGATATTAGAAAGAAATTCTTTACAGTAAAGGTGGTGAGACACTGGAACAGGTTGCCTAGGGTGTTTGTTGATGTCCCCTCTTTGGAGGTGCTCAAGGCCAGGTTGGATGAGATCTTGAGCAACCTGGTTTAATGGAAGGTATCCCTGCCTATGGCAGGAGTATTGGAGCTGCATAGTCTTTAAGGTCGCTTCCAACACAAACCATTCTATGAATCAAAGAATCTATGTGATGTCCTTTCAGTAACTTTTCCTTTAAACCATCAGTTCCCAATGATACTGAAATAAGGAACAACATTTTCTAAACGGTCTCACAGACTTTGGAATATGATTCATTTATGTGAATTTGAGACTGCTGATCTTTTTCAGGTAGATTTATGTTAGAATCTGGCCAACACCATCAGATCTGCTTTTCATGAATGCTGTATTATGCTAGTTTCATTGACAAAAGCACTAAAAATGCAGCAACATGTTACAGTCTTTATTACTGTGAATCAATAATTCCAAGTAATACAGAATCAGAGTTTGATTAAAATAATAAATACAGGGACCAAAAACTTACACTGTACATATTTATGGCCATCGTGTTCTTATTCTCGAGACAGAACCCTGAATAATATTTTTCAGAAGCTTTCACAGCAACTTTGCAAGGTATTTAAAACAGATAGAAAGAACTTTATTGCTGAAGTTACACCTATTTTTATACTGCATTTCAGGGCAAATCCTCGGAATTTTAATTTTGACAATGTGGGGAATGCAATGCTGGCACTATTCGAAGTTCTTTCATTGAAAGGCTGGGTGGAAGTCAGAGATGTTATTATTCATCGTGTCGGACCGGTAAGGAAACATACCAGAAATGCTAAATTCTACAGCACGAACTTTGATTGGTTTTAACTATTAATGTTATTTTTATCTATTCAGATCCATGGAATCTACATTCATGTTTTTGTATTCCTTGGCTGCATGATTGGGCTGACTCTTTTTGTTGGAGTTGTCATCGCTAATTTCAATGAAAACAAGGTACGAAGAAGTTTTTTATCCTGTCTAGGACTGTTTAAGAAATCTGCCACTGATCTTACACTGTCTACAGTGAGTCTGGGCTGCATGAGCCTGCAGTGTGCGCATGCAGCCCAGACAGCCAACCAAGTCCTGGGCTGCATCAAGAGAAGCGTGGGCAGCAGGGCAAGGGAGGGGATTCCACCCCTTTACTCTGCTCTCCTCAGACCCCACCTGGAGTACTGTGTGCAGTTCTGGAGTCCCCAGCACAGGAAGTACATGCAAGTGTTGGAGCAGGTCCAGAGGAAGGCCACAAAGATGATCGGAGGGCTGGAGCAGCTCTGCTATGAGGACAGGCTGAGAGAGTTGAGGCTCTTCAGCCTGGATAACAGAAGGCTTCAAGGAGACCTTCTAATAGCCTTTCAATATCTAAAGGGGGCCTACAGGAAGGCTGGGCAGGGACTATTTACAAGGTCTTGCAATGACAGGACAAGGGGCAATGGGTTTAAACTGGCAGATGGAAGATTTAGACTGGATGTTAGGAGGAAGTTCTTTACGGTGGGGGTGGTGAGGCACTGGCACAGGTTGCCCAGGGAGGTTGTGGCTGCTCCCTCCCTGGAGGTGTTCAAGGCCAGGTTGGACGAGGCCTTGAGTAACCTGTGCTAGTGGGAGGTGTCCCTGCCTATGGCGGGGGGTTGGAACTAGATGATCCTTGAGGTCTCCTTCCAACCTTACCATTCTATGATTCTATGATTTACCAATCTGTAAGTCTTCAAGTAGCCTGATCCATATTTCCTTCAAAACTCAAGTCTATAGTGATAGCAATCCATCACACACTCTTTCAAAGCTGTTACTTACAGTGCAGCCACGTTGCCAGATGGAGACTGAACCTAAAGCACAATGTACTTAGAGGTGCTCCACATCCTGTTGTAGTTTAATGTGGGTATTCACGGTGGCATGTAAGAAGATATCTTGTGCATATGTGTATTACACCTAAAGGATCTCAGAACCCTGCAATTTCAGTATTGCAGATCCACAATAAAGCTGTGTGACCTTTTCCTGCCAAACAGGGATTTGTAAATTTAATTGTCCATCACTTAAACAAAAAAGTGGCTAATGTTCTAGAAAAAACATCAGTTCACATGGGCTTTGCCAGTCGTGGTGAAAAGTAGAAAAACTTAGAATAATGGAATCATAGAATCAAACAGATTGGAAGAGACCTCCAAGATCATCCAGTCCAACCTATCACCCAGCCCTAGCCAATCAACTAGACCATGGCACTAAGTGCCTCATCCTGTCTTTTCTTGAACACCTCCAAGGATGGCAACTCCACCACCTCCCTGGGCAGCCCATTCCAATGCCAATCACTCCCTCTGTGAAGAACTTCCTCCTGATATCCAGCCTATACCTCCCCTGGCACAACTTGAGACTGTGTCCCCTTGTTCTGTTGCTGGTTGCCTGAGAGAAGAGACCCACCCCCACCTGGCTACAATCTCCTTTCAGGTAGCAATAAGCAATGAGCAATGTGCAAGTTGTAGCAATGAGGTCACCCCTGAGCCTCCTCTTCTCCAGGCTAAACACCCTCAGCTCCCTCAGCCTCTCCTCACAGGGCTGTGCTCCAGGCCCCTCACCAGCTTCATCACCCTTCTCTGGACACGTTCCAGTACCTCGATATCTTTCTTGAATTGAGGGGCCCAGAACTGGACACAGTACTCAAGGTGTGACCTGACCAGTGCTGAGGACAGGGGAAGAATAACCTCCCTTGTCCTGCTGGCCACACTGTTCTGATCCAGGCTAGGATGCCATTGGCTCTCCTGGCCACCTGGGCACACAGCTGGCTCATGTTCAGCTGCTATCTACTAGCACCCCCAGGTCCCTTTCTGCCTGGCTACTCTCCAGCCACTCTGTCCCCAGCCTGTAGCACTGCTTGGAGTTGTTGTGGCCAAAGTGTAGAACCCTACACTTAGCCTTGTTAAATCTCATCCCATTGGCCTCTGCCCACCCATCCAGCTTGTCCAGGTCCCTCTGCAGAACCCTTCTACCCTCCAACAACTTGTCCCCAGGCAAATTGTTACAGAGCAGCTCCTGTGTACACTTGCTAAAGATAGCATCCTCTGGACAGGACTGCTGCATGCACACTGCACAGCCCTTAATCTGATTTTCTTTTTTTTCCTGAGCCTCTTGTGGTGCCTCTGTGGCACCAAGACATAATTATTAGCGTTTTTCATCTTTCAGTTCAAAGTCCCCAAAATAATGAGATATTTGTGTTGCAGCTAATTAGTGTTATTTTTACCACTCATGGCACTGGAGGAAAAGGATGATTGTGCACTCTGGAGATTGGAGATTCAGGACAACCCAGTATGCTAGTGCTGAAGACAAACTGGGTGCTGGAGGCAAACTGGGTACTGGAGACAAACTGGGTGTTGACCCTTCTAGAAGGGAGCTGAACAGCACACTGCTGTGTGTCCAGTATGGGCAAACAAGACCATCATGAACTGAAGTCAAGTAGATTGCAAGCCAAATAAATAGCCTAAATTCCCTGCTGTTCAGCGGGTATTTATAAGTTTGTGTGAATCCAGTGTAATTTTCTTGGGTTGAAGGACATGAAGTGTTGGAGTGGGTCCAGAGGAGGGCCACGAAGATGATCAGAGGGCTGGAGCAGCTCTCCTGTGAGGACAGGTTGAGAGAGTTGGGGCTCTTCAGACTGGAGAAGAGAAGGCTTTGAGGAGACCTTAGAGTAGCCTTCCAGTATCTGAAGGGTGCCTACAGGAAGGCTGGGCAGGGACTATTTACAAGGTCTTGCAATGACAGGACAAGGGGCAATGGGTTTAAACTGGCAGAGGGAAGATTTAGACTGGATGTTAGGAGGAAGTTCTTTGCAGTGAGGGTGGTGAGGCACTGGAACAGGTAGCCCAGGGAGGTTGTGGCTGCTCCCTCCCTGGAGGTGTTCAAGGCCAGGTTGGATGAGACCTTGAATGACCTGTCCTAGTGGGAGGTGTCCCTGCCTATGGCAGGGGGTTGGAACTAGATGATCCTTGAGGTCCCTTCCAATCTTACTATTCTGTGATTCTATGATTCTAAGTAGATGTTGGCTTTAGAAAGTTCATGGTGGATAGTCAGTTGTTGAGGAGAGTCAGAGCTGGACAATTAGTGAATGAAATATTTCATGCAAGAACAATTTTCTAAAAAAAAAAAACAAAAAACAAACAAAAAAAACACCTAAATATTTACAGGTATGCCCAGGTGTTTATTGTGAGCTGTTGGAGCTGCAGGCATGGAGTTGTTGGACTGGGAATTACCACAGGGGGCCATGCCATGGGTCCTTAACTGTCTCAAGTGATAAGCCCGTAGCCCAAAGTGTTCTACCACCTCATGTTTCACAATGCCTGCCTGTCACTTGTAAGAGTTTTCAAGTGGCATGTGTTCAGCTGGCAGTGATTGACTCAAATATTATCTGGCAATTTTGAGCTGAAATCCAAAGGCAAATGCAACTCTTCCAGCAAGAGTCCCACTTGAGGGGCTCTGCACTGTGGTCCACTTGTAAAGATTCCACTAGCGGAAGTGGTAGTTTCTGAGCAACAAAGAATCACAGAATCAACCAGGTTGGAAAAGACCTTCGAGATCATCAAATCCAACCTATCACTCAGAACCATATAATCAACTAAATCATAGCACTAAGCACCTCATCTAGCCTTTTTTTAAACACTTCCAGGGACGGAGAATCCACCATCTCCCTAAGCAGCCCATTCCAATGGACAATCACTCTTTCTGCAAAGAGTGATTCCTAACGTCCAGCTTAAACCTGCCCTGGCATAGCTTGAGACTGTCCCCTCATTCTATCACTGGTTGCCTGGAGAAGAGACCAACTCCCACCTGGCTACAACCTCCTTTCAGGTAGTTGTAGACACTGATAAGGTCCCCTCTTATCCCTGCTCACCTCCTCCACTCCAGGCTGAACAACCCCAGCTCCCTCCGCCACTCCTCACAGGGTTGTGCTCCAGCCCCTCACCAGCCTTGTTGCCCTTCTCTGGACACATTCAAGCACCTCAACATCTTTCTTAAATGAGGGGCCCAGAACTGGACACAGTACTCAAGGTGTGGCCTACCCAATGCCGAATACAGGGGCAGAATGACCTCCCTGGTCCTGCTGGCCACACCCTTTCTAATACACGCTAGGATGTCGTTGGCACACTTCTGGCTCATGTTCAGTCAGCTGTCAACCAGTACCTCCAGGTCCCTCTCTGCCTGGCTACTCTCCAGCCACTCTGTCCCCAGCCTGTAGCACTGCATGGGATTGTTGTGGCCACAGTGTAGCACTTACACTTGTTAAATCTCATGCCATTGGACTCTACCCATCTATTCAGCCTGACTCGACATCACTATTTCTAAATTATACATTTGTTTTGCCACTTTTTGTCTTGTTTGTGGTGAAAGCTCTCCAAGAGTTAAAAACAGACATGCTCGTTGGCCTCAGTGAGTTTCTTTCTAATTTAAGCATTTCTAAATGGTATGATTTGGACTTGACACAAAGAGTAGAGATCCTTACATCTGTCCCATTGTCTGCATTGTGTTGGAAGGTGCCTTCTCCCAGAGGCATAGCTTTGTAGGGAGATTATGTCCTTGGAGAGGCAGGAATCCTGACCTTATCAGTTGCATAGCCAGCTGCAGTTTCAGCATCTACACAAGCAAATGCTAAGGCAAGCCCCAAGGATCACACCAGCCCTTGCCCAGCTCGGCGTGGCTCTGTGCTGACTGGAGGGCTACAAGTGTCTGGGAAATGGGCTTGTGATATTTACCTTGAAAAGGTCTCCCTTGTTTTTATAAATACAGACTCCTTCCATGGGATTTTTCAGTTCTCTGAAGTGATGAGAACCTCATTTTAGTTTTGAAGGTTGTTTTAAATAATGTTGAATTATGTTTGGGGTTTGCTTGTTTCTTCCTATGTTATGAAAACACACACATTATCATCAACCATAGCCCATCCTAAGGGTGCTTCCTTTGTGGAGGGCTGTTGTAGACTCATAGCCTACTATTATTCTATTTCAATTACACCCCGAGCAGAAACACTGTGGAGGGTGGCAGCAGTCTCCTGGAGGGCTCATTCCCTGCAAAACTGTGGCGGCACTGACAAGCTGCAGGATTTTCTACAGCAAAGTCTGGACAAAATCGACTGCTCTTTAAAACAGTGCTTCCTGGCAAAATGATGTTCAGTCAAATGGAAGACCACCTGCAGTGTTTCACTGCTCACACTGGGCTGCTGTTACAAAGAGCAACAACTCTGCCTGCTGAGTTGAGTCCCAGAAACTCACAGCTAATGGATCCAGACATCCTCTTGAGTAACAGCTGATACTTCAGGGTCCTTCCCCCAAACGGTGTATTACTTAAGTGTATTACTTGTGTATGTAACTTGATTTCAGGCACCAAAGAAAATGTCGCTTCTGTGTTTACAGCTTTAAACGTCCTAACTTTTATGTGACAAAAGCTTTACACGCTTCTCTTTGTTTATTAAGGGAACAGCTTTGCTGACTGTAGATCAGAGACGATGGGAAGATCTGAAAAGTAGACTGAAGATAGCACAACCTCTTCATCTCCCACCTCGTCCCGGTATCAAAGATATTTTGATTTTGTTCATGTTGAGCCATAGTGTTCATAATTCCCCAGGAGTCTGCAATTCAAATTAAAATTGCAATCATGAGGTCACTAGGAGGTTGTTCATAAGTTAATGTGGAAATGGGCTCCAACTATAGATCTCTGCATAAGGCTATTAAAATCAACCCAAAAAAAAAAAGGTTGTGCTTCAGCGATTTTAGGGTAAGCCTTAATGAAAAAAAATTAATTTCTAAATGAAAAATATTTGTGGTTGGCTGTTAATGATATGAATAGAATGTATTAACCTGATAGCAGTTGAATGATGCACTTGCCCTACCAGTACCAAAGCCTTCGTGCGACATCGGTGGGCAGTATTTGAAATGATGTGATCGGAAGCCCTATTTGATATGGAAATTTGTAGCAGAAAATTAGAAATGTATTTTGAAACTCGTAAAGGATTATTTGGCCACTAATGAACATGGAAAATATGTCAGGAAATAGGGGGAAAATCTCACTGCGCACTTTTAACTCTCCTCCTCATTCTCTTTCTTCTTCAGATAACGATGGCTTTAGAGCAAAGATGTATGATATAACTCAGCATCCATTTTTTAAGAGAACTATTGCTGTACTTGTTCTGGCCCAGTCTGTGTTGTTATCAGTTAAGGTAATTATGTTGCTTTTAAGCATTTCATTATAGTAGAACAGCATGTGTTGCACATTTCCTAATACCAATTAGTGATCAGTTGATCCATCACTGTGATGAGAGTAGGAAAACAGGACTTCTAAATACAGTAACTTCAGTTGGCAGAGATCACTGTAGATTAATTGCGTCTTGTGAAGCCGAGTCAATGTCTGCCTTCCTGTAGCCTAGTCCACTATTTTTAATTTCCAGTTAATCTGTAAATCCATGAGAAAATACACCAAGGTGCCATTTGTTTTAGAGTATGTTTTTTCATTAGCAAAACCTTCCAGAAAAGTTAGGGTAATGAAGAGGCATTTGGTTCTGTTTAACAGCTATGAACAGATTTTGTTTGCATTTCAGTGGGATGCTGCAGATCCGGTGACTGTGCCTTTAGCAACAATGTCAGTTGTTTTCACCTTCATTTTTGTCCTTGAGGTAATATATTTTATGATTTCTTGAAATTAAGACTAGTTGTATTTAGGGATGATGTCTCTTTCTTCACTGTGGTTCTATTTCTGAACATGTACATTTGGAGCTCTCCATGTCATTTATCTTTAAACATGTACTGTGGGAATAAACTTTTAATTTTGTATAGTCATACTTCTCCACCAGCTTGAGTTTGTGTCCTTTTATATAGATTCAACTCTGAGCATTTCAACATGTGTTTTGGCAAACTCTTTTCTTGCAGAACATCTCTGATTAAATTCACAAGTCCTGTGTAGTGTCGTAGAAGTTCTGCTTGGTCTATTTATATTTTGCCTGATGCATTAATTCCCTGCTATTCTGTAGCTGTCACATCATTAAACCTCTCTCAGTTTTGTTTTGTTGGGCTTTTAAAGTATTGCATTTTATTTCAATACCATTTAATAAACTACATCAAATGTCTGTATTGCATAGTATTTTGGTGCAGTTCTGGATCCTCTGTGGTAATGGTTCTCTGTAAGAAAATCATCAGCAGAACCAACCCTGCAAGGAGTAATTAGTCTGTTTTCATAAGACTGAAATCTAAGGACTTAAACACATTCTTACAAGCATATATTTTTTGATGCATAAGAATATCTGTAGTGTAAAACTACACATTTATGAAGTTTAAGAAGATGTTTCCTTTGTGGTTAGATTAGTAAGGAATTGTTTTGTAAGTTTGTGACTGAATATTTTTCTTTTCAGTCCCCTCTGAATAGCTGATACTGACCACTATCAGAAATAGGGTAGTAAAATACATTTTCTACTGCCCTAATCCACTATGACAGTTCCTGTGTTCCAGTGATAGGTTTTGCCAGCAGTGATGAATAAACAATGAAGTGATTACCTTGCAGAAGCTGCAGCTAGAGTATGTCCATGTTGTTGCTTCTTTTTTCCCTACCCAGGAGAAATCAGTATCTCCTGAGAGACTGAGCAAACACAGAAAAGTTTGATTTGTATCACACACAGACAGGTTTTAATTTTCCTACTTACTATGTCTTTAGAAATACTTTTTTCTCTTATACTGCCAAGGGAAACAAATACGCTTCTAGAATTTCAAATGAACTTTGTCAGAGCCCCCAAAAAATTGTTGACAGTCTCAAGGGGCAAGCTATCACACTGAGTTCATGCAATTTATCGAGAGAGGGAGCAGCTTCCTGCTCAAGATCTTCTCTAAAGCAGCCCAGTCTGGTTTCAGTCTGCTGTGTACATGGTCTGCTACCACTAGCATGGTCCACAAGGAAGGCCAAAGCTTTCTGCATAGCTAATGGCCCAGCGTTCAGTCTAAGGACTTCTGATTCAGTTTTAAACCTCTGCTACTCACATCAGTGTGTGTGATACAGAAGAACAGGAAGAATTCAGAGCTCTCGCTTTTTTCACCACACTGATGATCACAGAATAAAGAGAGATATGACATTTTTTTTGCACGTTGTGGTATTCAGTTCAAGGTTATAGACACTTGAACTTAGGCTTCTAAATCCTGCATGTGAGGTAGGTGTTTAAGCTCTCACTGTGAGCAAGGGAGATACAGGGTGAGATTTGATGGTCTAAATATCTGAAGGCATTAAAAGTAAAACAAAACAAACCCAACCAAGCAAACAACAACCTTTTTGAGTACCCTAGCTGATCTCCTCATACCTCTGCTAGCTGCTACAGAAGGGCAGAGATGTTTGCAGGTATTTTGTAATCCCTGCCAGCCCCTGTATTTATTTCCAGTATTCTAGGGCATGTCAACTGACTGGATAGAAGAAGGCAAGATGCTTTTAGGTACCTGAAATGATAGAAATTCAGAGACCCTATTCTTCATTTTGTAGTCAGGCTTCAGAAAACATTATATGGGAAAAGTCTAACTGGAAAATCAGCCTTTTACCTCAATGTAATGTCCTCTTATATATGGTTTAGCTTTCAGAAATGTAAAGAATGCTGCTAAATGGCAGTGTGGGAGGGTGGGATGGAAAAAGTCATGCAACGAATGCCTGACATTTATAGCCTTGATATAACAGCACTTGACTTGCTTTGGGGTTTAATACAAATTGTATATGAGAAACTTTCTGGTGTTCCCTCTACATGCATGACCCTACCTTGATACCTGTTAGCTATTGTGACTATTTCTTATCAATATCTATCCTTAAGCTTCCTGTCTGTGCTGCTATTACCTCTACTGGAAACGTCAAGCACTTTGGCTGCTGTCTTTTACTAGATATGTTGTAGAATGTGCTGCCTTTTCTATTCTCTGCTTTCTTCTTTTATATGCTGCTGAGTACTGAAGGTGCTGAGTACAGAGTGTTCCTTAAAGCAAGAGACACTTGGAATGTGAAGTTTCTTAATGAGTTTGAACTATATCTGCTACAGAACACAATTATTTTCTTGAGTTCAAATGTGGTGATTTTAACCTGCTTACAGACAGCTAGTTAGGATGCTGCTACCTCTTTTAGATACATATTACTGATATAATTTGTGTAACTATGAGAAACATCAAGCACCTCAACAATCTGTACATTAAACATTCAGTCAGTTTGTCAGCTGCAGTCCTTCCCTCAATTCTTGATGGAGAGAGAGAGAGACACTTCCAGAATATTCTTCACCACCTGGTTATAGAATCATAGAATGGTAAGATTGGAAGGAGACCTCTAGTTCCAACCCCCTGCCATAGGCAGGGACACCTCCCACTAGTACAGGTCACTCGAGGCCTCATCCAACCTGGCCTTGAACACCACAGCCACAACCTCCCTGGGCAACCTGTGCCAGTGTCTCACCACCCTCACTGCCAAGAATTTCTTCCTCATCTCCACTGACCATCTGTGGTTCTCCACATTTTCGTCCGTCTAGAGGAAGCTTGTATGATTCCACTAATCCAGAGGCCTAACTGGCTCACATGGGAGCAGTTAGCTGAAATGAAACCTGCCCTTGCTTGGTCGAGACTATTTCTTAAGATGAACTCATCAAGCATTTTAGAGAATGGAAGAGGTTTTTATAGCAAGAAATAACTATAGAACAATTGAGAAATTGCTTTTATCCATAGGTCACAATGAAGATTATTGCCATGTCACCATCTGGCTTCTGGCAAAGCAGAAGAAATCGCTATGATCTCTTGGTGACATCTCTTGGAGTTATATGGGTGATACTTCACTTTGCCTTACTGGTAAGATGTACCAAATGCAGTTCCAGTGATTAAGCTTAATTCTATCTATTAAACACCAGCAGTACAATCACTGCTGCTCATCCAGGTGAAGCCTTGAGGGTTTAGTAAGGCTGAAATACGGCTGAAGTAAATTGGGCTTGATGCTGAGAAGAAATCTTTCCCATGGCCAATGATGAAATGCAAAACTTGTCTTACTGTAGAGGCAGAATGAGTCCATAAGTGTAGTAGAAAACAAAAGTCTTTAGGAGTGATGTGATGAGGAAAGTAAAGAATTTGAAGAGACTGAGAGCTCTTGTCAACAGCAGACTCATGAGCATAAAGGAAGAAAGAGACAATTCACAGAATCCAGACAGAAGCAGGAGACTGGAAGAAGGCATAGATTCAATACTACTGACCAATACAATCTGTCTCAAACACAGCAGAAATTCTTGACTGCTGGTTTTGGTTAAGGGGTGATGTTTAATTACAAAAGGTGTGGAAGAGAGGGAAATAAATCATCTCTCCCTCCATCTCACCCTATTTTTTTTTTAATTTGCATACATCCCTGGTTCCCTTATTTACAAAGGAAGGAGAAAAGATAGTTGATACTTGCCATCGGTCCCAAGGTGTCAAAATCACACCCTCGCAATGGCTGCAGCCTTTTCTCTTGTCTGCCTCAAACTGTCTGGAGGAAAACCTGTCTTGTGTGACTACTCACCTTGCCCTGCTCCATGATGCTGAGTAACTTGAAAGGCCTGAGGAGCTTCCATAAGCCAGCAGCTGTATAGACAAGTAGACTGGGGCTACTGGACATAATTACAGATCAACTAGATTTAATGGTTTCTCTGTTAGATGCATGAGGAAGGTTGTATTAGTGCTTTTGAAGTGATAGAGCATCTTCTGCTAGTTTCTTACTGCTCCACCATCATTGAAATATTGGTGCTACTAGTTTATTTCTCTTATTACATATGGAAACTGCCCTCCATTATTAAAAGACCAATTGTCATGATCTTCCATGAGATCCCTGGGGGACAACGTATTAAGTCTTATATGTTTCTGTTCCAGAATGCCTACACGTACATGATGGGGGCATGTGTAATTGTCTTCAGGTTCTTCTCAATTTGTGGGAAGCACGTAAGTATAAATCAGGAACTACAACCACTGCTCCTAAATAGCTTGAAGAAGTAGTTGCTGCATGTCTCTGGTTCACATTCTATAAGGCTCCATTTTATATGCTAAAAAAAAAAATTAAAAGGAGACTTCAAGCAGCAGTCTGCAATTTTACACACTGCATATAAAATGAGAGGATTTTCAGTATACTGTTTAATAGCACAGTATTATGGTTACTGGAAAAAAAAACTGCATGTTTTGCAAAAAAATAAAACCCTGTGCAACTTCAACACCACACAGTACTGTAAAAATGTTTTCTGAAACTCTTAACATACATTGTGCTACTTTGAGTTCTTTCCATTTCACTGTGGGGTGATGGGCACAGTATTTATTTTCTTTGCAAAACTAGCAGAGTGGTGGTTGATGCACTCATCTTGTTATGACAGTGTTCCCTTAGAGAAATTTCTTCCTCTGGGGTGCAGATCTTAGGGGTCCGCAGTGTATGCCTTACCACAGTAGGCGATTTTGTTCACATTTACAGTCATAGCCTCATAGCAGAGCTATATATTTGGCCAAGATATTCTTCTGGAAACACTGTCATGGCAACAGTCACTTCTAAAGTTTAAATTTCTCTTGTGTTTGCATTTTCTCTGCTGTACTTGAGGGTAGGTTGACAGGATAAGCATAGGCAGAGAACAAATACATTTGTTTAACACGTGGTGACACTGCATTCATTTTCTGTAGAACTTCTTAGACTATCCAAACATTTTCTGTGAAGTTGCACATATTAAAGTAAATGTGATGAGCAGACTGCTGTACTAGATTGCTGGGGTCGAGAACAGTAAGTCAGAGGGTTTGTTCAGTAAAGATAAAAAGTTTTATTTCAATCAAACTGCACAGACCCTGTCCAGCCTTGGAAGTGAAAGGAAAAATCCTTGCTTCTCCTGCAGAGCCAGACCAAGTGATTGCATTCAAAGGTTTCTCATTGATTCCAAAGTTTTATCAAGGTTCTAACCTAGTCATCTATGCTTTCCCATTAGAGGCTGTGCCAGTTTCACCAATTTGTTTGTTGTGCTGCAATCTGGTGACTGAAAGTCAGCAGGAGTTACCGGCTGGGCGTGATTCTAAACAAAACTGCAACCCTCAGTAGCATTTTTCTGTAGAAGTAAAGGGTATTAGGGCAGTAACTTTACCAAAAGTAAAATGTGCAATAAGCATGCATGGGAAACTTGTATTTATTACTGAGACATACAGCCTATGTCTCAGTATATGTAATTTCCAAAATCATGCTTCTTAAGCTCTTTGGCAATCATGCCTGAGAAATGACTAGTTTAACAAAGCTGTGCTGATCTTAAGGAAATTCCCTTCTCTATACATCAGGCTATTCCTTTAGACAGGCTGTAGTACCTGTGGTTTTGATCTAACCCCACTTTCAGATACTACCCCACTGTTCATGCAATGCTAGTTTTGATACTTCTGAAGTATACTGATCTTAGAATATTATAGTAAAGGTTGCACTGTATTATTGCTGCATTATCCTACACTGTATTATCCCTAAACTGCATTATAGACTCATAGAATGGTAAGGTTGGAAGGGACCTCAAGGATCATCTAGTTCCAACCCCCTGCCATAGGCAGGGACACCTCCCACTAGGACAGGTCATTCAACGCCTCATCCAACCTACACTGCATTGTCCTATATATACTCTTTGAAGGGGAACATCTTGTAAATTAGGCAGATATGCTGATCTCTTTAATAAGTTAAAAGCACACTAAATTTCAGAGAAAGATGCAGAATGTTCAGTTCTAATCGGGTTCATAATGTACCATTTCACTGGGTTCATCCATGAACGTGTACGTGTAAAGAATTCATCATCAAAATGGCAGGTGCAATACCTCTCATTTACCTTTTATCTCTGCTTTCCTGAATGGCATTGTGGACTGCTTTTTCTCTGTCCTTCCAGGTGACACTAAAAATGTTACTCCTGACTGTGGTTGTCAGCATGTACAAGAGTTTCTTCATCATAGTGGGAATGTTCTTACTGCTTCTTTGTTATGCTTTTGCTGGAGTAGTTTTGTTTGGTACAGTGAAATATGGAGAGAACATCAACAGGTACAGCATGTACTTATAATTCATAGAGGTGTTCTTTAAACATTCCAAAACAAATCACATTCTTCTAGAGATAAGTTTATCCATGGTAAAAACCAGACAGGGTGTAGCTGAAGAGCTCTAAACAGAATTTTTGATGGGAAGTACTAAGCCATCTTTCCAGTCCTCATGCATTGGACCAAATCATAGAATCATAGAATGGTAAGGAAGAGACCTCAAAGATCATCTAATTCCAAGCCCCTGCCATAGGCAGGGACACCTCCCACTAGTACAGCTCACTCAAGGCCTCCTCCAACCTGGCCTTGAACACCTCCAGGGAGGGAGCAGCCACAACCTCCCTGGGCAACCTGTTGCAGTGTCTCGCCATCCTCACTGGAAAGAACTTCCTTCTAACATCCAGTCTAAATCTCCCCTCTGCCACTTTAAACCCATTGCCCCTTGTCCTGTCATTGCAAGACCTTGTAAATAGTCCCTCCCCAGCCTTCCTGTAGGCCCCCTTCAGACACTGGAAGGCTGCTCTAAGGTCTCCTTGAAGCCTTCTCTTCTCCAGGCTGAAGAACCCCAACTCTTGTGGCCTGTCCTCATAGCAAAGCTGTTTCATGACACCCAATGATCTATACAAGAGCATATGCCAGCTGGAATATGCTTCATAGCAGCATCATGCGAGCTGCTTAAACACAGTGTGCCCGCTACACCTTATTGGCATCACTTGGTAACAGTACCAGGCTGATACAGAGAGGGGACAGTTCTGTGAACTGCCTAACTGTAGATTTTCCAATCAGTAGTATCACCAGGAAGAGGTAGCATGTGGCCTTGAATTTTCGTTAGCTCTTTGATAAAATGAGCCAAAATACTCAGACCTGTGTCTAGCTAAAGTTCAGTTATTATATCTTAAGTCATGGAATAAATAATTCAATGAACTAATTCAAATAATACTGTAATTAATTTTAGTCTAAAATAGTAGAACAGAGGAAAATGGAAATTATTTGTGTTTTTTTCTTGCCAATGTTTTAGTTCTGGAACATGAAATAATTTTTCTCTCTCTCTCCTTTAAAATAGACATGCAAATTTTTCATCTGCTGGCAAGGCTATTACTGTACTCTTCAGAATAGTTACAGGAGAAGACTGGAACAAAATTATGCATGACTGCATGGTAAATACAATACCATTAGAGACAGAGTTGGCAAGAAACAGGAGACACTGTTTCATCTCCAAGTGTTTCCAGTATCTTAGTCTTATACAAGGAATGTCATGATTGCCTTTATCTCCTCAAGAGTGTGCTGGTTTGAGGCTAATTGGAATATTTTAATGAGAGAAATTAGATCATTGGTTATGAGAAGAAAATAATGATGAAGTCTCTATCATTCAGTGGTTTGCTGAAAGGGATAAAAAGGTAAAATGTAAACAATTTGTCTCGCTCTGGTCTGGGACACTGGATGTAATTACTTCCTCCTCACTCCGCTCTAATATCATAGAATCATAGAATCATAGAATGGTAAGGTTGGAAGGAGACCTCAAGGATCATCTAGTTCCAACCCCCCGCCATAGGCAGGGACACCTCCCACTAGTACAGGTTCCTCAAGGCCTCATCCAACCTGGCCTTGAACACCTCCAGGGAGGGAGCAGCCACAACCTCCCTGGGCAACTTGTTCCAGTGCCTCACCACCCTCACTGTAAAGAACTTCCTCCTAACATCTAGTCTAAGTCTGTATCATTTCCTACTAATCTTGGCTAACAGAAAACAATGCAAGCTTTGCTGGTTGTTTTGCTTGTCTGTCTGGGAAAGCAGAGGGAGAAAGAAGGGGTAGCTCTGAGCCCTTCTGGGCAGCTTTATTCGTCTGGGAGGGACAGTTTGGATTTTTGTATTATTTCCAATTTGTATATAGTTGTAAATACTTGTACATATATTGTATATATATGCTTGTAAATTTTGCTGTGCTGTAAATATAGCTTCATCTTACTTACAAGCTGCCTGAGCTAGTCTGGTAAATCTCAATAGTGTGGGAGGAAAGGTTTCTAACCTACCATAAAGCAATACAGTGTTCACTAAACCTCGGAACATGACACACACTTCAAGATTCCAATCACACACTCACAATGCAGCATTTTATGGGGCTGGGCTATTACATGATTTGAAAATAAAAGTAAAAAGATGTTTTCAAAATCAGAAGTGCAATAACTTACGTTGACTGGGACCAGGTGGCTTTTCAGATATAACTTTGCCTTTAATATCTGCACTTCGGCTTGCTCCATGTGAATGATAGCCTTAATCAGAGAATCAGAGAATCAGAGAATGGTAAGGTTGGAAGGGACCTCAAGGATCATCTAGTTCCACCCCCCTGCCATAGGCAGGGACCTCAGAAGTTTTCCTTGAATCATTTTATGTTGCCCAAGTAAATTTTCTCTCTGTGGTTACCATTGGGATGAAAATCATACTACCTTTTTAAAAATTAATGATCAGGGAAGCTTTTTGAAAACCAGTGTGTTTCAGAGCACCAAGTTGTTTCTTTGTAGTGGTATAATGCACAATGTGCCTTGTGTGTGTGTGTGAGTGAAATCTACAACTAGACCTTTTTTGTCATACATCTTGTTTTCTGATTTCTGACTACTAAAGGAATGACAGAAAACTGCCCACAATAATACCTGTCAGCATTATTCCCTAATTGGGAAACCTTAAAGAAGTTATATGTATTGTATTAATTTCACAGAAGTTAAGGATCTTTTTTTTTTTAGTTATTGACTGACTTTGTTGTCTTGTCTTTTGAAGGTTCAGCCTCCATTTTGTACACCAGATAACAGCACCTACTGGAAAACAGACTGTGGAAATTATGCTGGTGCTCTTATGTATTTCTGTTCATTTTATGTCATCATTGCATATATCATGCTAAATTTGCTTGTTGGTAAGTGAAAATATACAATAATAACATAAAAGTCCATTTTGACATGTAGTATATTAGACATGATTCTGTTGCACTACCAGGTGTAAGATTACCTTGTGCCTTCAGTATTACCTTATATGCCTGTCACAATTTTGATACTTCTCTGGTACAGCATATGCTAAAACAGGCATCTTGGAAATTAAAGGGGTTTTTTTTTAACAGAGATGTGTTGTATTTGTATAGCTACCCTGAGCCTTTCCTTCCTCAGTAAATTACTTAAGAATTCACTAATAGATTTAGAAGATGTTAGTCATCTCACCAGCATTTAAGATATCTCACTTTAAAGAAGTGAGCACAATGAGTATTGATGTAGAATGACAGTATATAACCCCTTCAAAATCCTTGTTGGAATGTACAGCTAAAAGCATTTATTGATGTGAAATTTACAAAAGTGAATTCACATTCTATTGAAATTCATTGTTGCTTATAGATGTTAACCCGTGAGCGTGTGACTGCAGTCTTTATAGTGTATTTTGGGTTTGTGGTTTTTCAGCTATCATTGTGGAGAATTTCTCATTGTTCTACTCAACCGAGGAAGACCAACTTTTAAGTTATAATGATCTCAGGCATTTTCAAATTATATGGAACATGGTCGATGACAAAAGAGAGGTAAGAAACTGATAATGAGCACAAAAATCCAGTCTATTTACATTACAATGTAGATGGTTGTAGCATCAACACAATAACATCTTGCCTCCTGGTTCCCTGAGAATTGTTCCCTTGGAAGTCAACATTTATGTGTCTGATCTTCAGAAAGGCTTTCTGAGGGCTCTGTCTCCCATAAGATCATCACAGAAAAGCTGATGGAAGAGGGGCTGATAGAGCACAGGGTCATGCAACCATCCAGAAGGACCTAAACAGTCTGGAGAAGTATGATGATAGGAACCTCATGTAGTTCAGCAGGGGGAAGTACAAAATCCTGCACCTAGGGAAGAACAATCCCCTGCACCAGTATATGCTGGAGGCTAACCATCTAGAAAACAGCATGGCAGAGAAGGTCCTGGTGGACACCAAGTTGAACATGAGCTTGCAGTGCCTTGGTGGCAGAGAGGGCTAATGGTATCCTGGGCTGCATTAGGTTAAGTATTGCCAGCAGGCCAAGAGAGAGGATCCTTCTCTACTCATCACTGGTGAGGCCACACCTCAAGTCCTGGATCCATTTCTGGGCTACTCTGTACAACAAAGATGTAGACATACTGAAGATAGTCCAGCAAAGGGGTATGAAGGTGAAGGAGGGACCAGAACATGTCTCCTAGGAGGCAAGACTCAGGCAGTTCAGAAAGCTCAGGGGTATCTCATCTTCCCTGAAGGGAGATTGTAAGGAATCAGGATCCAGGCTTTTTTCAGTGATGCCCAGTGACTGTATCAGAAGCAATGAGCATCTTTGCCTCTGGAGGTTGCCTCTGAACATCAGGAAAGACTCTCACACAGTGGCAGTGACTAAGAACTGGCATCTGTTACCCAGGGAGGTTGTGGAGATCTCCATCCTTGGAAACAGTCAAAAACCACCTGGACACAGTCCTGGGAAACTGGCTTTGAAAGGTCCTGCTTAATTAAGCAGAGGGAGTTAGACAAAGTGACCTTCCAACCTCAGGTACTCTATGATTCTGGGATGAGAAGAGCATCTGAGCTGTTCAGTCATCTGAATGACTGAAGACATGAATAGGATTTGAATATGAACAACGTTATGGTGAAAAAAGTCAGTTGCTTGTATTTGTGCATGGCTGTGGTGGAGGTGGAAGCTGCACTCTGCATTTGTGGAGGTGGTGAGTGTAATGAAATGATTCAAAATTAATAATGATATTAATTTTCATGTCCAGGCAAAGATTGTTAATAACTATGAAAACTGTTTATTAACATTAAATCTTGCCAGAAAAATTATTTACAAGGTTCAAAAATGCACAGCTTGGAAATTTATACATACAGGGAACAGGCAAAACTGGAGCACTAAAAAGGTACCCAGCATAAGCAAACATTTTTACTGGTAGAGAAGGTTTGTGCGGTCACTGACACCGCTTGCGGTTAATTATCCTGCTTAGCCACTGGATGGGCGCAGGAAGCTCCTTTCTGCTTATGGCAGAAGGCAATCAATGATTACAAGAGGCTTTAAGTATTTACTCACAAAATATTATGGGACAATACCCAAAGCACGTGGAGGGGCTGCTGCTGGGCCGAAAGCTGCTAGAGGCTTTTGAGTTTCCTCAGGCTCCCGGGTGCTTCAGAAGGAGGCAGACAATGTCTGACCTGGTCCTGGCTCTCTTGGCAACAGGCTCTCAGGTGCGGGCAGGATGCAATGCCATCTGCAGTCTGGGCACGGTGTCACGCTGGCTGTGCAGGCCGAACACGTGGAGGCATCAGAGCCGGGTCCTGCTCTCTGGGGTCCCACCCAGCTCAGGATCAATGAGGCAGTAAGCAGGCAGGGATACAATAGCAGAGAGCACCTTTGTGTTACCTGCTCATCCCTTTATATCCATTTCAGCCCGAGACTAATGGGCCTTTGGGCATAGATTAGCCAATTGGGATGGCAGTTTGCCCATATTAGGTGAAGCTGGGGCTTTTGTCCCCTTTCCTGTGGCCACCCCCCCCAGCACAGAAGGAAGGGGAGCAGGGGAGCACGCCTGGGCAAGCCAGGACATGTACAAGCCCACCTTGGCCTATTTAGGACTACCACGACAGTGAGTTCTGTATCCACCATGCTCAGCACAGACAGCATCTTTCTCTGATGTGGAACAAGACATTACAGCAAAAGTAGTTCCAGTCAGGCTCATTTAACAGAGCAAAACTTTTAAAAGAGTATGGATGCCACCATTTTGGAGAGAAATACCTTTGATCCTGATTTTTTAACAACATATCAAACTCATTCTCACCAAAAGTGCTAGGTTGACTTTTAAAGCAGAAGACCTTTGAAAAGACAGTAAACTTCCAACATTCTCTTGTCAAAGGAGAGGGGACAGGTTTGCAGCCTGGTATAGGCCTGACGGTAAATGTTTAAAGTGTAGCTTAATTTCATTTTTTCAAAGGCAGCTCTTTGAGCACGTAATTCTGATTACCTATTAATGCAAATAAAGAAACTAAATCCCCAAGCAATTTTGAAAATTTCTGGCAAAATGAAGAACACAGATTCTCATTGCATCAGTAAAAGAACAGCAGAGGCTTCTGTAAAGGTGCTGAAGAGGTGGCTGCATCTGTATATTCTTCCGTAATGTATTCACAGTGACTTAAATAGGCCAGAGTTTGACACAGAGTCTTTGGAGAAATAGTGTTTCCCTCACTGATCAAGTTGAATGTCTGAGCTGGTTGTTAGGTCACAGTAATAATTTACCATCTATTATGCTATTGTACCCAGGGAGTAATCCCTACTTTCCGAGTGAAGTTTCTGCTGAGGCTTTTGCGGGGCAGGCTGGAGGTGGATCTCGACAAGGACAAGCTGCTGTTCAAGCACATGTGCTACGAAATGGAAAGGCTCCATAATGGTGGTGATGTCACTTTCCATGACGTGCTCAGGTACTCTTGAGGTTTTCTCTCATAAGTATAATGGCCTGTATGTCTCTCTGGGCAAACAGATGTTCATTAGGCACAGGAAAAGGCAAGACTGGTAGCCATAGAGGGACGCAGTTTTAAATGAGATGCAAAAATTAGATTTCCATTTTTCCTGCAAAAAATATCAGCGATGGAAAACATATGTCCTAGGGAATCAGCTCTAAGTGATTTTAATGTCCCCATTGGAAATAGTTTGTCATAAACAGCAGTCACATGTTGTTCCTGTATCCCAAGCAATGAAATGTCCCCATGTGTAGCAACATGACAGTGAATCTGACTGGAAATAAAATAGAAATGGGTACCTTATCCAAGTATAAAATATCGGGGGGGGAAAAAACACTCAACATAAATGCCCCAGTTCCTTACAGTTCAGTGACTTACCTGTGTTGGATAGCTAAATGCAGGTGATAAGGTCTTCATTTGTTTTGAGCAACACAAGTCCCTTCTGGAATCATAAAACCATATTTTATCTTCAGATGTAACTTTATCGCACACACCTGAATTGCGTGTTGTTGCACTAGGATCTGAAGTATGAGTTTTGATCTTCTAAATTAAAAAGTAAGGTCACCAGAATTTTAAAAGGGAAAAAAAAATAATCAATATTTCTTCCAGCATGCTTTCATATAGATCAGTTGATATCAGAAAAAGTCTTCAACTGGAAGAGCTGCTTGCTAGGGAACAACTGGAGTATACCATAGAAGAGGAGGTGGCCAAACAGACCATACGCATGTGGCTGAAGAAGTGCTTAAAGCGAATCAGAGCAGTAAGTAAAACCAGGATTTAAATGGTTGTAGAGATTGTACTGATCAACAATGCCAGAATTTGCTGTCACTATGCATCATTGACTCTGGATTCACAATAATACTTATGTGAAGAAGTACATAGCAGTTACTAACTCAGCATAAAAAAGAAAACAAATAAAGGTATGTTGCAGCTCACTTGAAAGTTCTACAAAAACAAGCATCTTTTGAAGGCAAAAACTGTCCTCCTGCCAAAATTTTATCTGTCTTTTCAATATAGCAGCAATATGCATGTACACAGACCAAAGGAATGAAATGAGAACAGTGCAGTTTAATGAAACCACATAGGTCTAATCTTTGCTCACAGAATATAATTGTATCATTTCCTTGCCTCTGCTGGCAGAAGATACTATGATCAGTCAACAGCAGATGACTCTTCCAATGGAGCTTATATCAAGATAGATCATTTGGACGAGGCATTACAGTGACTATGAGTGCAAATGAGCAGTGTGTACATGCAAATCAGGTACATGAACCATAGCACACAGTAGTTGTATCAATGCCAGTAAAATAAACTGAACCAAAGCTCAGGACTGGGCTGAGGTCACCCATACTCATTAGCATGTTCCTCAGCACATTTTTGACCCATTGTCCCACCACACCTATGCATACTCATATTCTCCCAAGCCACTGCTGTAGGAGCATCACTGCCCTCCATAGATAGGTCACAGTGGGAAATGCTTCAAGTCGGCAGTGGTGGAAGTTGTCTGATGTGGTAGAGGGAGCATTGGCCCAGTTATGTAAGTGCTGGCCTGTTACTCATCTTCAACACTGCAGGGAATTCTAATCTGTTTCATTTACTAGTACTGACCTAGCTAGTGCTTCTGTATTCTGTTTACCCAGTACTACTAGGATTTGCAGTTATTCTCTAGTCTTCCCAAAACATCTCACCTGTAATATATAAAGTAACAACCTTGTCCTGGCAACTGATAGTAGGGCTAAATCCAGGGTTTGATGGATTTTTTTTTTTTTTTTTCATAAAAGTGTAGTTCTTGTGATCAGAGGTTTTCCTCAGTGCTCTGTGATCATGGGATATGGGTTTTTTTCTGTTCATAAATTTATAAAAAAAACCATAACTGGACAATTTCAGCATTACAGATAGGCCAGGTGAAACATCAGTGTTGAAGGCATATCCAGATAGATTAATTTTGCTCTCATCTCTGTAATAATAACAGGAGTAGATTTAGTCTCAGCTCTCAGTTCTGGGTTTGTTCAACTCTGTTGTTCATTTCATTATGATATTGAATTACCCCATGCTAAAGTAAATATGATGTTCATTTCACTCTAGTAATATGGTTCAGATCATTTCACATTATATGAACCTTTTATAAACTGAATGTAATTATGGAGGTTAATATATAATTTCAAATTCCCTTGTTAGTCTCTAAGTCTCCCTGGAGGAAGCATGTGGAAACTACCCAGGAAAGTGAAACCTTTCCTAAAGGCTGTTTATTTTAATTTAAAAGCAAATTAGATTGTACAGTCATAATGGTAGTGGTTTTGTTTTTCTCTTTGTGCTGTAAATCTATATTCAGTCCCAAGGTTTCCACTACTGTTTTAGTCAGTCTTATTGACAGCCTGTTCCTAAGTCCATGAAAGAAATCAGATTTTTGTCATTACCTTCATGTAATTCTTAGCAAATCTCTACCAATTTCCCTGTTTCTTTTTCTTTACAAGAACTTTCAGCTCATAAATTCAGAACTTTTCTGTTTTAAACCTCTAGGCTTAAATCTATGATGTAACAACTTGCCTTCCAGTTAATATAGGCTGTAAGTTTCATCCTCTATTCCCTACATAAAGATTAGACATATGCTGAAAGTCACTTTATTTAAATAACGACCATCTGATACTTGGAGCTTCATTGATGCACCTGGTGCCCAATCTGGCTCTCACTGTTTGGTTAAATATGTAGAAGGTTTAAAAAAAAAAGAAAATCAAGCACTGTGACACACCAATGAGAATATTTTTGTGGTTATAAATTGTACCTTGATAGAAACAACAGCAGTCCTGCAGCATTATCCACAGTCTACGAGAGAGTCAACAGCAGGAGTTGAGTCGATTTCTGAATCCTCCCAGCATTGAGACAACACAGCCAAGTGAAGATATGAATGCTATTAATCAGGATAACAGTGCACAGCCAGAGGTATGTTAACCAGAAGACTATCAGCTACTCAGAAAAAACTCAGAAAACTTCCACACTGGTTATATGTTCCTTTTTTAAACATCATTTCAACTGGGAAAGTTGAAAGCAGTATCTTGTTTTACTTCAATCTTCACCTTCAGATACGAAGGCAAGATGGTCTAAGGCAGTAATTCCCCAGCTTAGCTGACTTGCTAGCACTATAGAAGACAAACTCAGCTGTATGACTCTGGCAGCTCCAACTTTCAGCTCCAGCAAGAGCTTTGAGATGTGAAGCTTTCCTGTGCAAACATTCTGAAGTAGTGTTTACACTGAAAGTGATAGCACTGGGCATGCTGGGTCATCTGAGTAGGAGTCCTGGGCTTTTCCAGGGCAGGGAATGAAAAAGGCACAACATAAGGATTCCATTGCAGAAGGCTGAGAACAATTTTGTACCCTACTGAAGGGTACAGTACAGTAGGGTATGATGGAATTGAGCCCAAGTGGTGTTTTTATTTTTTCATGCTGGTAGTAGTTTTCTGAGGCAGTAAAATAAAAATAAAAACCATGCTGCCTTAACAAATGGCAATGTATTTTGTTTGTGTTCATGTTAGAAATAGAAGAGAAAGATAACCCTTCTTTGGATTATAGCCATGCAGTGGGGAACTATGACTGAGATTCTTTTCCTCTGTTCAGACAAGCAGCCAGCAGCAGCTCCTTAGCCCAACACTTTCAGACAGAGGTGGCTATCGGCAAGACTCTGCAGATGCTGGGAAGCCTCAGCGGAAATTCGGACAATGGCGTCTGCCATCAGGTAAGTGAAATTTGTTTGTTAGTGTAGTTCCCACTTGCCTAAAGACTATTCTACAACAGCAGGGCTGTGAGAGGCTTCATGATTCACAGTTCTACCTCTCACCTGCTGCTTGCACCCACATCACATTTTTTCTACCCTCATGCATGATGAAAAACAGCAATCTCCCCTTCCATTCCCCTTCCTTCTAGTTCTGAAAGCCCAGGACATGAGCTCAACCATTGCCATATGCAGGTGGTTGAGTCTTTTAACCTTATCATATTTTTAGGCAGGATTTTTGTGTTGAGGTCTGTACCATAGCATATGTTTGGATAGCATCTTGTGCATTTAGGGTTCTCTGTTAACAAATAAAGCACAGGGAAAATGAATGAAGCTTTTCCTAACAACAGGAGTGTTGCGTACCCTGAGGGTCGGGGTCACCAGAATGTTGGGGTCACCAGAATGTTGGGGTCACCAGAATGTTGCGTATCCTGAACTTTGGGGTCACCAGATGATGGGGACTTGAACGCACGCACCGGGGCCGCTAGGAACGGGGTGAAGGATGACGCGAGACGAGACGACCATCAGTACCAATATGACACACCCAAGATCGCCCCTTTATTGCAGAAAGTAGCACATACTTATGCAGCAGTAGAGCTGTCAGGCCACACCTTATTCATTCTCTCCTTGGTTACAGCCCCCTGCTTCTAACTTTCTCACTCTGATAAGGAGTCCCGAGCCTTCCAGTCCACACAGCTGCCTCCTATCTCACCTGACTCCCACAAAGGGCAGCTGTGCTAACCGTCCTCTCTCACACCGGCAGTCTCCTCCCCCCACATCCCTTGCGCTGTTTTGCTCTCAGCTAGTGTTCACATAATGAGGCCCAACACAGGAGGAGGAACTTCTTTACTGTAAGAGTCATGGAGCACTGGAACAAGCTCCCCAGTGAGGTTGTGGAGTCTCCTTCTCTGGAGACTTTCAAGACCTTTCTGGATGCATTCCTGTACAACCTGCACTAGATTACGATCGTGCTCTGGCAGGGGGATCAGACTTGATGATCACAGGAGGTCCCTTCCAACCCCTAACATCCTGTGATCTTCTGATCCTGTGAACAGGAATAACTTCTGAGTGCCTTGTCTCATCTAACCATGCCAGGCATGTGATTTATACCTTACAACGTAATAACACATTTTTATATCTTCACTTCAGCCAGGAATTGGCCAGGTGTACAATCAGGTTCCCATTTATTTTTTCAGGAACAGGAAATGTACTCAAGTATTTCTAGTAATTGCAATCCACTAGAAAAGAAAGGTTACACTATGCACTATAGGAGGGTACTTATGGGAGGGTGGGAGAGGTGCACAGATATAGTCTGAGGCCTTATTAAGTTTTTTTCTCAAAAGGACTCTCCACCACCTGAAAGAGTCTCTCTTAAAGTTTGTATTGATTTCTGTTGACTGCCACACTTGTGACCAGCAGGTTGTATGTGTGCACATCAGCCTGCTTTTAGCTCTCATCACTCAGTCCTATTTCAAGTCAGAGTGCTGCCTTCAAAGGCTTCCATTGTGCACACCGTAGGTAGAAGAGATGGTCATGCTATACAATTAACCCTACTTTTGTGACCAGAGTACTTGTCCAAGAAACAGGACAGCATGATAGAAAGCTTTCAGTCTATGTTTTCCACTCAAATGTCACTGAACAGCAAAGATCAACATTTTATTGGAACAGAGAGAAAAAGAGGGAGCATGTTAAGGAGGAATCATACTACTGTAGCAAACTGAATAGGTTTTTTCAAGTGAGAATTAGGAGTTCAGAGTCTCTTTCTTAGTACTGATCTTGGCCATGTCAATCTTAAATGTTCTTCAGTGGATGGTCTCAGAGAAGGAAGCTCTCCTCTGTGCACACTACAGCTGGGCAGATGGTAAGTAGTCTGCCTCCAATCCAAGAAAGACTTGTATTTAAGATCATGAATAGCATCATTAAGATTGTGAGGTTTGCTTACATGCACATATGCTTTCTTAAAGCCCTATCACCAACAACCTACTGGCTTCCACTCCTAGGCCACAGTTAAGTATCACTTCCTAGGTGTAGCTGCATCCCCTAAGTGCACTTTTCCATCCCTTTTTCTGGCAGTTACCACTTTTTTCCATTTTGCCAGATGGCCAGCTCATGTAAGTACTGCCTAAGCTATTTAGGTTGCAATTAGCCAGGTAAGGATTGAACTATTGCATCAGCTATCACAGCAGAAGGAAATGAGGCAATGCTCAGTTAAACTGCTCCAGAGAGTGGTATGAAGAGCTGGATCTGAAAGAAACACATCAGAATAGAGCCCTACTCTTTCCATGGTAAGTCAGTCCAGCTAGTTCTGTCTACCAGTCCAGCTAGTTCTGTCTACCAGAATTCTAAGTAGAAATGTTCAGGAAGCAGATCTACTCTAATACAGAACTTTGTGTTTAATTTCATAGCTCCCAAGCCAATAAGCCATTCAGTGTCTTCAGTCAACCTACGCTTCGGTGGACGTTCAACTATGAAATCTGTCGTATGCAAAATGAATCCCATGTCTGATGCTGCTTCTTGTGGATCAGAAGTCAAGAAATGGTGGACAAGACAATTAACTGTGGAGAGTGATGAGAGTGGAGAGGACCTTCTTGATATCTGAGAAAAAATTAAGTTATACTGCAACAACAAAACCATTTCAAGTACAATCTAATTTTACATGTTTAGAACTGAAGATGCGGCGTGCTGTATGATTTCTGTAAAATCAATGCCATAATTTTTTTCAAATGCTTATCCTAGTGCCATATGAAGCATAGCACTCACTTGTTTGTTAGAATTCACCACTGTAGGTACTGATTGTACTTTAAGAAATCTGCCTACAATAGCAGTACTAACAAAGCCAGAGAGACTATATTGCCTTTAGCAGACAGACTATTGAAAGGTTTTGTGTGTTCTGTAGCTACGTAATGAAAACGTATTTTGATATGCACACCTCTGTGGGTTTTCTTCAACCTACACCATACTTTAAAGTGGCAACACTTTACAATACAGGGGTAATCTATCTCTTCTTTTTTGAGTTTTTCCCTCAGTTCATATTTATTCACGTTGCTTTAGAAAGATTTTATTATTCACAAATGACCTGAAGAGGTCAGCACTGACTTCGTGTTCAAGGGAAGTATTTTTACAAAGTACAGATTCTGAATTACAATCCTAAGCTTTTTCTGGACCTTTTTTTAAAATGTACAAGATACAGGATAATTCATGTTAAAATCAGAAGGTGAAGGATCAGCTTTTAAGGTGTAAATATCTTTGGGTTTTGGTTAATTATGCAAAGAGCTTGATTTTCATAGAGAAAATGGGGGGGGGGGGGGAATAAAAAAAAAAAAAGAGAAAAAAATAAGAACAAAAAAAGGGGGGGGGGGGGGTGTATACGAAAAAAAAAAAAAAAGAAGACATGAAAACTGTGCTTTTAAACATCCAGCAAATGACCTCCATGTGGGAAAAAAAAAACCAAACAAAACAAAACATCATTTTTGCTTCATTTTAATATACTGGTTACATATATGTATGATGTCATCATTCTCCTGCTAATTGGGTCCCATTTCCTCACGTAGTAGTAAGATAACTTTCTTCTTGTCTGTGTGATAAAAAACTAGCATGTTGGGGGTTCTAATTAGCCAGTAGTATTGTATGGCTTTTAAAATACAGTTGAATTTTGCCTGTATGGGTAGAAGTTGATTTTACTGACCCATCTTACTACTCATGCTACAGCCCTCCAAAGCTAAGGCATGACCCTGGGCTGTAATTATGTACCTTTATCTCGTTTGTTCTAGTCAATCAGATTTTAAAGTGTTAACCTCCTTTAATTTCATGAAGCACCAGTAGTGCTGCATTATCTCTGGTGAAAAAGCAACTATCCCTTTCATAAGTTTTTCCAGTGAAAGGCCAATGCTATGCAGATACGGAGGTGGAGAAGAAAAGCCACAAAATGCAGCAGAGCTTGTTGCTTTCAGAATTCAAGACTGTCTAAAAATTTGGGGTAAAAAGGTGCCCTTCCCTCAGGGAAGAACTAAGAGGTTGCAGATTTTGTAGCTCAGCCCCTGACTGGGTTTTTAGCATAGCTGGGACCATTCTGTTACCATTGTTTCCTATGGAAATGATAGGTTGCTTTAACATGGCCGGATGTGAGATCTTGTAAGAGGCTCACAGTTAATGTGCATCTTGACTTTTAAAAATATATCCTTCACAAAGCAGACAAAAGCCAGTGCTTTGCAATGCTTTCTGGCCAAGATATTAATGCAGAGTGGTCAGAATACAGCATTGTTTTCACAGATGCCTTCACCATAAATACAAAATTAGTTTTGGCCATATAATAGTTTTCTTGGCATCTATCAACGTTTTGTTCCCTGTGTATGGTTGAACATGGTTTATATATTTCTTTTGTGAACAGTCATGCTGAACACATCTGTATTTTGTGGTTCCTTTACGTGTGTTGGGGTGTATTTAAGTTTAAATCCAGTCAGCTGTAACTCTGTAGTAACAGAACATGTGCATTTTTCTGTTTACTTTGTTTATGAACTGCCAACAAAACTTCGGATGCAAATCCATTACTTTGCGTTCTGTTTTGTGCTTATTTAAGTTGAGCTTTTCTCTATACAACAGAAACATAAATACTAGATTTATGAAAGATAGTTTCCTTGGAATTTCAATAATATATTGAACCACAGATCTTTCTGAACCATTCTCGCTGCAAATCTTCTTTTTAAAGTATCTGGCAAACATTTTTTTCCTTGCCTTACACTACCCCATCAATAAAAGTGAGTTGCTTTAAGCAATATTCCTCCCTCTGGTTTTCATTCTAGCTGTATTCACTATTATCTGGCTCATCTGTGAGAATGCTGTGTGGTGGCTATCTGTGTGGTTTGTACAGGACTGTAAAGAGAAGCTTTCAAACTCTTCTAATAGGAGGGCCTTAGCTTTGTTTTTTGTTTGTTTCTTTTTTCTTCCTTTTTTTGTATTGGTCTGATTTAAACTTTCCCACAGACTCAAAACCTGACAGAACAATACTGCCTATGCAGTATTCCTATGCAGTACTCCCTACTGCCTATGGCAGGGGGTTGGAACTAGATGATCCTTGAGGTCCCTTCCAACCTTACCATTCTATGAATACAATAAGAGGATGCCTTCCCCTCTCCCCACCTTTGGAAAGAAAGGAATTAAATGTAGAGAGTGAAAAGGGTAAAATACCCAAAGAATAGTCTTGCTTTGATTTGGAAGTTATAAGAAAAAACTTTAACAATAAATAGAAGGTATTTAAGGTAGGGAAGTTACAAAAAGCTATAAGGAAGGGAAACAAGATACAAAAATATATATAGAACCAGACTGATGGCAATGGATGGAGGCAGATTGAGGAAGTGGTGGTCCCACCATGTGGTAGGATGGCCATGTGGCAAAACAGGAGAAGCAGGAACAAGGGTGGTGCTATCAGGCAGGCAGAGAGGGCAAAAAGAGAGAGAAACAGGAAGTTCCTCTGTTTTTATAGGGACCCTAGACAGGAAGTGGGAGTGGGCTAACCACTACACCTGGGGTCAAGTTCAGACCACCCCCCAGGAGAGTTAACCCTTTACTTTTTTTTTCTCTCTCCCCTTTTTTTTTTTTTAAATTCTTTTGAACAAGAAGTCCAGGCACTTATGTCATCAGTACTGCCACAAGGGGTCTCTTTCCAAAAAACAAAAAAAAAAAAGGGACAAAATAGGACTGCTCATTATTTATTTATTTTTATTTAACCCACTTTGTTTGCTTTAGATGGCTGTGAAATGTGTGTGTCTCATGGGGCATTTGTGGTGGAAGCACAGTAGTGGTTTCATAGGCTGCCTTCCAATATTTTCCAAAACACTGGGGATCCCTGAATGATCTGATTTAACTGGCAAGTGGGCTCTGAGAAAGCAATGCTCGCTGGTTTGTTCCTCCATTTTACATTTGCAGATATGGGGAGTGAAATGGAGTTTGAAAAATAGGAAAATAGCATATACCAGAGCACCCAGGTGACTAGTTTAAGGTGAAAAACAAGCATGGCAACCCTGTGATAACCTCCTACTCTGCAGCAAAGAACCAATGCACATTTGCACATGAAGGTGAAGAAGCAGAGAGAGGCAGAGTTAAAGACTGACTGAAGTTCAAACAGCCTGCACAAAGAATGAAGAGACACAAAGAGGAAATGGTGCAGCAAGAAATCAGTCAGTCCAGACAGCCTCAAAGAAAAGTTCAAACAAGAACAGACGCAAGACAAAGGTGAACAAAGAATTGCCAGGGGAATGTTACTACCTGCAGTGCTTTTGGCTCCTGGAATTAAATCCAGAGTTACTGTATACAAATGAGAAGAAAAAAAGTGTTTAGAATCCTTTCCATCCACCGTGGGAACTCCATTCCATAGGAATCACTTGTAAAAGTCTTCATGGCTCGGGTGGGCAGAAACTGTAGTGCATGTTGTCAGTGCTCACATGGAAAACAGCTTGTGGGAAGCCTGAGAACATGCAGCAAGGGTGTATATCAATATCATTCCAAAGGCAATTCTGATTTCGAGCAATCACTTTTGCAATGAAGAAATTAATAACCTGGAACTATTTGCTACTGGAAGATATCCAACTGAATTAGAAGCTAAAAACACAAAGTACACTTTGATCTGACAAGGTTAAATGTAACTGTTATTGTTTTATTTCATGGGGATCAATCAGCTTTAAACATCTTCAAAATAACATTACCTTCAGTGGTGTCTGCATTCAAAGACTGGTATCACAGCTTCTGAGAAGCCAAAGATGTAGATCCCAAAAGAAGTGAAAGACTTTTGCACAATAATCTTTTTTTTTTTTAGCTCTTCTTTTATTCACAGCTCTTGTTATTGTGCTCATAAGACTGTCCATCAATAACGGTAGCAGGAGAAGAGTTCATGCTTTTGTAACAGCACATTTGGAGCCCCAGCAAGTAAGATGTCTGTAAAACCTGCCACCCAAGAATGTATACTCCTTCTGAAATCTTTCCACAATTAAAAACAAACACTGGCCTGAGCTGTCAGTCAGAATTACCCATAGGATTATCTCGGTCTCCCCGAATTTAGCTCTAAGAGTTTAAATTCATTCCTTCTATTGAAGAGAGTTTAGTCACACCGTAGATGAACTTGCTGCAAAGCACAGGCCGATGCTGGGAAGTTGGCTGCCCTGGTTTGTTCAACTGCTCTGCAACACAAAGGGAGCTTCACTAGAATTCAATTAACCTTCCTCTTCATCCCAAGGGTGCTAGTGTCGGACCCCATTAGCAGATCTTGCCCATTGTTCTCCATGTAGAACCTCCAAGCACCAAGTTATTAACCCATCAGTGAGCTAAGTGTACAGGCAGTGGCATTTTATCCCCCTTCCACAAGTTCCTGTCTCAGATACTTATTCCAGTACCCTTACTGGTTTTATACTTTTACCTGACTTACTTATCTGCACTGGGGAATTTGAGGAAACTATTTGAGCACCTATAAAATTGTGTTTCATAAAAGGGTAGCTTACTGGAAAGACAACAAATGTTGCAAGAGTAGGTAGAAAAGAGGAAAAAAACCCAAACCACCCTATCCATCAGGCTGAAGAGCTGTTGACATTAGGCTTCTTTCTGAACTAAGGCAGACAGTCATCAGCAGAACAAGCCTCCAGCGTCTCAGTGGGCATTGCTCTGTTTGGGGATAACTTTTAATCAGATTGGGAACAAGCTGGTTTATACCAGATGGGTATCAGTGAGTCCTAGAGACTTGGGCAGTCAAGGTCTATTTGGATCCTCCACATGATGGACGTCACTGTGAAGGAATTACTGTTTGTGAGCACATTTTCCCCCAAAGGTAAGAGAAAAGGGTTGGTCCTTGTGCTCATTGTCACAGAAGCTGGAGCTCATGTCCTCACTCATGCCATGTAGTTGTCTTTTAGGCACTCTGATTGCATGCAAGGTAGATAGTGCCGTGGCATGTTCAGCACCCAAGAAAAGGGGGTTCAACACAGGTGTGCTTTTGTTGTAATGTATTCACTGAGTGGAAGAGAGGAAGGGAGGAAGGAAGGGAGGGAGGGGGAAGGGNTAGATTACACATAAGGAAAAAATTCTTTACTATGAGGGTGGTGAGACACTGAGCCAAGCTGCCCAGAGAAGTTGTGGATTCCCCTTCCCTGGAAGTGTTGAAGGCCAGGTTGGATGGGGCTTTGAGCAACAGTCTAGCAGAAGATGTCCCTGCCCATGACAGGGGCTTGAATTAGATGATCTTTGAAGATCTCTTTCAACCCAAAACATTCTATGAGTCTGTAATTCCTATAGATCCTTATATCTGGCACAGGGATAATGTCACATGTAAAAATTACATGCAAGAAAAAGAGGAACACTGCCTTTTGTTATGGGGGCTTTAACAAATGCAGACAAACAAACATTGCTGTAGGTCTTCTTCCCAATCACTTCAAATACTTAAAAAAACTAAATATGGTCAAGGAAAAAACAAATAACTTCTTCTAGTTCCTTCTTAGCTGCCTGCCATGTCCTCTAGCATGGCCAGCAACATGGTGGTAAGTTTTGCAGAGCCTCTGAAGGCACTGCTAGCCTCAGCCACTCCACCGCTGGAGACTGCCACCTCCTCATCAAAGCTGGTGATGGAAGCAGGCTCTTATGCCCATGCCCTCCTTGGCAAAACCTGCTTTTTCCATTTCACCCACTCTAAAGGGGAGTCAATGCTCTACCAAGGCCAGCAGAGGCTGAGCAGATGCAAGGTCTCTTAGGCTGCTCTGCTGTGAGAGATGCATTGATGCTTGGGCAGTTGAGAGCATCCAACAGGTGCAACAAGGCTTGCATAAGTTTTTGTGCCAAAATTTTCAGATTGGTGATGTCATGGAATGAACTGGTTTAGATGCCATGAGTAAGAAGGTCTCAAATGCATAGCCAGTGTCAGCTCTTCCACTGGAAAGTACAATGCCCTGAACTTAGCCAGTGTAACTTGACACCAATTGCTGCTGCTTCTTCTGAGCTCTGTAAAATACTCCAAATTTTAAAAAGCCTATGAGTGAAGTAGACATCACCAGTGTTTTCTTTTCACAGCCTATTGTATAATTTTCTCTATTAAAATATTCCAATTAGCCTCAAACCAGCACATACATTATTAAAGGTATTAAAAACTTCATCCTAATTGGATCAGTGACAGCCAAAGTATTTCTCTGACCTTGGTTTAAAGATCTATTTCAAGTTTAGATGTGTTTGTCAATTCATCATGTATCTGTTAGAGCTTATCTACATCAGAAAGTTGCACCAGCTTAAACTTAACCTGTTGCTGCAAATTGATTTCTCTAAATCAGTTTGGATATCTGTGAAAATGCTTCTTTCACTTTAAAGATTTTTTTCTATTGATCTGTGTTAAAACCCAAATATCTTTGGTTTTATTCTAATGGCAGGAGTGCTCCCAGAGGTCTACACATCAGCCACCTAAATTGGCTTTAAAACTACACCTTTAATGATATGGTTGTAAGCCCTTTGCATAGAGGAGGCCTTTATTACAATCTCTAGGAGCAACTGGAGTGCTGAATAAAAGCCATCTCAGGAGGAGCTTGCACCCTGAGTGGCCACACCGCCTGGTGGTACCACAACCTTGGCTCTGCCAAGTGTCACACCAACCACTTTGCCCCTGGACATTGCTGGGCATTTTGGGGGTAATTTACAGCAGCAACCACGTCCCAGAAGACATTTTGTATGAGACTGTGCTGGGCATAGCCCCCTTCATTTTCTGCAGCCCTCAGATACAATGTGTGCAGCTTGATAGCCTCAAGTATCCCTATAAGCCTCCACTGCCATGCTGCTGGTGCACTCATTGCTTTATTCCAGGAGACTGAGCTGAAAAAAACACAGAAGAATATAACAATTATTTACTAGGCCCACTTAAACACCAAACAGGGCCCAGAGTATGTGCTGTGGATGCGATGGGACTTCTGCAGGAAGTCTCACCCCATGTAGTGTGGCTGTACAGCTCTTGCCATGAGCCCTTGGATCTGGGGGCACCCAGTTTCCTCCATGGTTAGGCACAAACAGCCAGCTTGGGCTCAGATTGCTTTCACACAGCCTTTCTTCTGTCAAGTGAATTAGTGCTTTTCATTTGGAATAGATCTTGGTACAACCCATACAACTCACAGCCAATCTAGCTACGGTGTTTTACTTTAGTATGTGTGTAGTCATCCACAATTGTAATCACTCTGTTCACCCTAAGCCAGCCAGCCACAAATCCCTAAGACAGACCATCACAACAGTTTTCAATAGCTGAGCCTTCTACTAATGGAACTCAGAGCTATGACAAGTTTAAACTCCCTTTTAACACTAGAGGGCTAACGTTGCTTTGTGTTGGCTGNCTCTCACCAGCCTCGTTGCCCTACGTGAAAGTGTAACTTTCAGGAAACTAATGGCATTTGCATTCCCACTTCTGTATGATAAGCACAGAAATTGAAACAGAAGATTGAATTAGCAGCAACATTTCATTTTCTCTGTCTCCAGTGACTGTGCTATATGCTCGTCAGATGGAATGCAGCTCATGTTTGCATTTCAATTCCAAAGAGAATTCAGAAGTGACAACGTTTTCAAAGTCTGGCTCCTAAAGTTAAAGAACAAATAGCTGGGAATGTCAGAAATCTTATGCCATGAAATAAATATGCATATTTCGTTTCTTGGACACAGAAATTATGCTCAGTAATTTAAACTGTGACACCTGCTTTACATTATGCCTGCTTTTCTTTTTTTTTTTTTTTTTAATTTTCTTTGCCTGACTCTAAGCATCTACATAAGTCCAATGGCAAGCTCTGATTGAATGAGAAATACCATTACAGACTGTGCTTGTTGATGGATAGTTAACAATTTCAAGAAATGTTTGAAAGTGCAACTTTCTGTGATTTTTAGCTTGAAAACTGGGAGGTGATTTGGGTTGTTTCTTGTGCTGGTTTGAGGCTAATTGGAATATTTTAATAGAGAAAATTATACTATAGGCTGTGAAAAGGAAACAATGNACACACACACACACTCACACACGTTTAGTAGGTTGCTCATCTTTGTGGTAGAAATTTTTTTTTTCTTTGTATTCAGATACCACAATGACAAGAAATTTCCAGAATCTCTATATGACAAGGGAACTTTCATTAACTTCATAGTATTTACCAAAAAAAATTGNCAGAAGTGACAACGTTTTCAAAGTCTGGCTCCTAAAGTTAAAGAACAAATAGCTGGGAATGTCAGAAATCTTATGCCATGAAATAAATATGCATATTTCGTTTCTTGGACACAGAAATTATGCTCAGTAATTTAAACTGTGACACCTGCTTTACATTATGCCTGCTTTTCTTTTTTTTTTTTTTTAATTTTCTTTGCCTGACTCTAAGCATCTACATAAGTCCAATGGCAAGCTCTGATTGAATGAGAAATACCATTACAGACTGTGCTTGTTGATGGATAGTTAACAATTTCAAGAAATGTTTGAAAGTGCAACTTTCTGTGATTTTTAGCTTGAAAACTGGGAGGTGATTTGGGTTGTTTCTTGTGCTGGTTTGAGGCTAATTGGAATATTTTAATAGAGAAAATTATACTATAGGCTGTGAAAAGGAAACAATGGTGATGTCTACTTCACTCATAGGCTTGCTGAGATGTTTAAGGATAGGTACTCAAAATATAGATAAAAGAGTCTCTGGGGCACAGCGTCTCGGGCGGTCTAGCTTCTGGCTTCTCCTCTCTGCCAAGTAACCTCACTAACCACTTTCCTTCTAACCCCCCCTGGCCAATCCTCCAAACTCACCTTGCACGTAAGGCAAACCCTGGGGTAAGGTATAGGGGTGGGGAGAAGGTGGAAGGGTGGTTGGGAGCCCCTCCTGGGGTCTCTGATTTCTGGGAGGGGTGTTGTGTTTCTGTATTACCTTTAACTAGTATACTTCTGTAACTATTCCTGTATATAGTGTATATCTCTGCTTGTACATTGTGCTAAGCTGTAAATAGAGCTTCAGTCCTTAACGTCCAGCTGGCTGAGTTCTAGTCTGGGTCATTTTACAAAGAGTGGGAGACAGGGAACTCCCAAACCATCACATTTCTCCGTAACAGTTTTTATAATAACAACAAAAGCATAAAAGGAAAAAAAAACAAAAACAAAAACAAAAAAAGGGCACAGGATAGTGCATGATTGTCCATGGAAATTAGCATGAAAAGCTGCAGTGAGCCCATGTTGTCCCTCCTGAATGTGCACTTTGAGCTAATGTGGTTTACTTCCACTGTGCATGCCCGCATGTGTGCTGTACTGTGCTGGTTTGAGCTAATTGGGATATTTTAATAGAGAAAATTATATTACAGGCTGTGAAAAGGAAACAATGGTGATGTCTACTTCACTCATAG
>WBNM01022337.1:0-10970 GCA_013399055.1 Ramphastos sulfuratus | reverse complement strand
ATTCTATGATTCTATGTTTCCCCACCAAGACAGTAGCTAAATTTGAAATCATTGAATAAATCATAGAATGGGTTGGGTTGGCAGGGACCTTAACAATCATCTAGCTTCTGTCCCCCTGCCATGGGCAGGGAGACCTTCCACTAGCCCAGGTTCCTCAAGGCCCCGTCTAACCTGACCTTGAACACCTTCCACTAGCCCNCCCGTCTAACCTGACCTTGAACACCTTCCACTAGCCCAGCTTCCTCAAGGCCCTGTCTAACCTGACCTTGAACACCTTCCACTAGCCCAGCTTCCTCAAGACCCTGTCTAACCTGACCTTGAACACTTTCAGGGATGGTGCATCCTCAGCTCCCCTGGGCAACCTGTTCTAGTGTCTCATGGCACAAATGAAAGCAGAAACAGCTTAATCCTGCCAGCTATCTGTGAAACACACTCCTGTTCAAGGTATGCCAGAGGCTGACAGCAGTTCTGTATCTGTTTGTATATCAGTTCTTTAACCATGGCTGTTGCTTTCTGGCCATGCACTGCTCATTTAAGCCTCCCTTTTTAAACAAGTCACAATTACAGAGGGCAGTGTGACTGTCAGCTAAATGTCACTGTGCTCAGCTGATAGTCAGCATATGTAATGTTTTGGCATTGTTCAGTGTTCTTGTTTGCTTGTATGTCTCAAACAGGGAACTGTTGGTTTATTGTAATCAAAATGTATTACTAGTGATGTGTTCTGCCTCTAAATGGTGGCAGTATCCCTGCTAACACAAAAGCTGCTTTCTCTTCCTTCAGGCTTCCAAGGAGCAATGGCTTCTGATTTCAGCCAGCAAAAGCAGAGCTATCTCAGTTAGATGAATTTACAGGTTGGACCAGATGATCCTTGGGGTCCCTTCCAACCTGGCATTCTGTAATCCTGATTCTGGGAAATATAAGATGATGGTCTTCCTGTATTTAAAAGGAAAGAGGTTTACAGTACACAAATGTTACTTTTACTCAAGTGGTTTAAAAGAGAGCCAGAGCCACAAACCCTTCCAGTAGTGGCCATTCTCAAGCTGTGTGGCTGGTAGCTGTATTCCACAAACTGCTGTGTGAGAAAAAGATTTCATGCTCACAAAGTTGTGCAGCTTGGAAATGTGGACCTGTGCATACATGTGTGTCCACAAAAGCAAAGTCTGAACCTCTGCATGCCTGTTATTGCTGTAAAGTTCTCACATGTGCATCAGTTACCATCAGGTGTTCAAGAAACGTGTGGATGGCACTTTGGGACATGGCTTCAGGGCCGTGGTGCTTGTAGGTTGATATTTCGATTTGATGATCTTAGAGGTCTTTTCCAAACAAAACAGTTCTATGATTCCCTGCAAGCCTGGCAGATTTGCAGTGCATTAAACACTTCTGAGTAGTGGTAGGTGAGCTGGCCTGGCCATACTGGATGCTTTTTTAGTTACAGTATGGATTCAACAGGTGAGTGGCTTTATAGAATCATAGAATGTTAGGAATTGGAAGGGACCTCTAGAGAATATCCAGTTATGCCAAAAGAAGGATCACTTAGAGAAGGCCACAGAGGAACACATCCAGATGGGTTTTGAAAGTCTCCAGAGATGGAGACTCTACAACCTCTCTGGGCAGCCTGTTCCAGTGCTCCAGCAGCCTCACAGTGAAGTTTTTCCCTGTGTCGAGGTGAAACTTCCTGTGTTCCAGCTTACACCTACGATGTTTAGCAGCAGCTGGGAACTGTGGTGGAGTATTTCATGTCTAAAATGGTTTTGCTCTTGAATCTTCCCTTGTGCACCCTGATCATTCCTCCTTCTGAAGAATGTAGTAGAGAGAAATGAGCTGTTCTGCTTCAATAAAAATCTGACTCAGCTGGTCTGAAATGCCTGTTTTGCATTTCTGGTGCTCTTTCAGTCTTTTTGTGATAATGTTCTGGTTTTTTTCTCTTGCATTTGCAGAGAGCTTTGCATTCCCCAGCTCACGGACTAGTAGCTGTCTGTGCCTTTAATATAAACCATCTGTCAGCTGTGAAATGAGTGAAAAACTTAAGAATTTAGTAAACACTGTGGAGGGAAAGTTGATAAGGGACTTTTAGGATATCAGGGAGTGGTAGAACTAGGGGGGATGGAACAAAACTAGAAGTGGGTAGATTCAGATTGGATGTTAAGAAGTTCTTCACCATGAGGCTGGTGAGAGACTGGAAGAGGTTGCCCAGGGAGGTGATAAAAGCCCCATCCCTGGAAGTTTTTAAGGCCAGGCTGGATGGGGCTCTGAGCATCCTGATCTAGTGTCTAGTGTGAGGTGTCCCTGCCCATGGCAGGGGATTGGAACTAGATAATCCTTGAGGTCCTTTCCAGCCCTGACAATTCTATGATTCTACTTGCACGACTGTTTCAGTATCTCAATGCCAAGCTCAACTAAAGATCTAGTATGAGTGATTTTGGAGTTGATTAGAATGATAGAATGTTAGGTGTTGGAAGTGTCCTCTAGAGATCATTGAATTCAATCCTCCTGCCAAAGCAGGATCACCTAGGGCAGGTCACACAGGAATGCATCCAAGCAGGTTTTGAAAGTCTCCAGAGAAGGAGACTCCACAACCTCTCTGGGTAGCCTGTTCCAGTGCTCTGCAACCCTCATGGTGTTGAGGTGGATCTTCTGTGTTTCAGCTTATACCCATTGTTCCTTAATGTATCACCTGGCGTGACTAAAAAGAGACTGTCACCCCCATCTTGACACCCACCTCTCAGGTATTTATACATATCACTAAGATCCCTCTCAGCCTTCTCAATGATAAACAGCTGCAGGTCTCTGAGCCTTTCTTCACAGGAGAGGTGCTCAACACCCTTAATCATCCATATAGATCTCTGTTTCGAACTGGGGAGCCCAAAACTGGACACAGTATTTCAGGTGTGGTCTCAGCAGGCCAATGTCAGGTTAGTGTCAGTAGCATTGCTGGGGAATTATGGAGAAAGCATGTTTGTAGAATTTAAAGAAATGGTTTGTACTGGAAAGATTCTGGTGCCAACTAAACAGCTGCTGCAGAAGATGCATTCAAGGCAAGTCAGCAACCTTAAAACCCTAATTCCCCAAGCTTACTTTTCTGTCCCAAAAGTAAATTGTTCAGTTGCCTAGGGTATAGTTATTCATTGTTTACTACATACTTAAAATAACAGAAGCATCTGCTCCTTTCCTCTTCAACAGCTTCCAGGTTAATCTTGTCACACAAATGCTAATGCCCTTTTACCCAAGTATTGAGAAGGAACAGCTGTTGCTTGTACCATGCTGTCAGGAGACCTTTTCATTCAGTGTTGCGTTGCTGAATGATCAACTCCTTGTCTCCTGAGGTGCTCCAGGGGAAAAAAAATTAGGTGTAGTTCTCATGTCCCTTTCCTGTGGGGTGGATAAAGACTTGCATGAGCCTTTCCTTACCTTGCTTTGTTTGGTTTGCTTTCTGCAAACGTGTTTCATTGCCAAAGGCTCATACATTGCTCCATTATCTCTGCTTGTTCATGTTGAACACTAACTGCCTTACCCTCACTTTATGGACTTCTTGCTGTGTTTGTTTGGTCACAAGCAGTGTTCCTTAGGGTTCAGTGCTGGGGCTGGTCCTGTTTAAGGTCTTTATCAACGATTTAGATAAGGGTAAGCTTGCAGACCGCATGAAATGAAGTGGGAGTGTTGATCTGCTTGAGGGCAAGAAAGGTCTGCAGAGAGGTCTGTATAGGTTAGATCAGTGGGCTAAGGTCAGTATGAGGTTTAACAAAACCAATTGCTGGGTCCTGCAGTTGGGTCAC
Organism: Ramphastos sulfuratus; assembly: GCA_013399055.1. Taxonomy (NCBI): domain Eukaryota; kingdom Metazoa; phylum Chordata; class Aves; order Piciformes; family Ramphastidae; genus Ramphastos; species Ramphastos sulfuratus. The sequence continues at coordinate 7,197 of WBNM01022337.1, read as the reverse complement.
AACAACCCTGTGAATGCTCCAGGCTTGGGGCACAATGGCTGGAAAGCTACTTAGCAGAAAAGGACCTGGGGGTGCTGGTTGACAGCCATCTGAACATGAGCTAGCAGTGTGCTCAGGTGGCCAAGAAGGCCACCAGGATCCCGGCCTGAATCAGTAATGGTGTGGCCAGCAGGAGCAGGGCAGTGATAGTGCCCTTGTATTCAGCAATGGTGAGGCTGCACCTTGAGTACTGGGTTCAGTTTTGGGCCCCTCACTATAAGAAATTGAGGTGCTGAAGGTGATGAAGGTGATGAAGGTGATGAAGCTGGTGAGGGGTATGGCAAATAAGTCTTGTAAGCATTGGTTGAAGGAGCTGGGATTATTTAGTTTGGAGAAAAGGAGGCTGAGAGGAGGCCTTACTGCTCTCTACAGCTTCCTGAAGGGAGGTTGGAGTGAGGCTGGTGTTGGCCTCTTCTCCAAAGTAACTATTGACAGGATGAGAGAAAGCAGCCTGAAGCTCCACCAGGGGAGGTTTAGGTTGGGTATTAGGAAGAATTTCTTTCCTGAAAGAGTGATCAGGCACTGGAACAGGTTGCCCATAGCCTGAGTGCTGATGTCACATTTCCCTGTCATGCTGCACTGGGGTCTTCTTTCTTGCAGGTCCCACCCAAAATCTTTCCCTAATACCACAAGCTGAAATGTAGTTACTGAGGTCTTAGTAGATGAAACTTGCTGGCCCCTTCTGAAAATCTCAGTTCAGAAACCCAAAGTGAGCTGAGTTCTTGGGCATGACTGGCTAGATGACTTCCTTCTTGCTGTTTATTGTTTTAAGTTAATGTTTAATCACTTGATACTAATCAAAAGGAGGCACAGAAGCAGTCTAAGTGAGGGGCAGGGCTAGGTAGTGAAGTGTTAGAATGTGGAAATTTGGGAGCTTAAAGTTTCAAACCTCACCTGCATTCAGATAGTTGTAACAACCCACCAAAATGAGATGTCCTGTACCTGAAGGGGACCTACAGGAAAGCTGGGGAAGGACTGTTTATGAAGGCCTGTGGTGATAGAATGAGGGCAATGGTTTTAAACTGGAGCACAGTGGATTTAGGCTGGGCTTAAGGAGGAAGTTCTTCACAGAGTGTTGAAATACTGGAACAGGTTGCTCAGGGATGTGCTGGAGGCACTGTCCCTTGAGGCATACAAGATCAGACTTGATGTGGCCCTGGACAGCCTGCTTTAGTTGGAGGTGTCCCTGCTGACCGTAGAAGTGTTGGACGAGACCTTGGAGGTTTCCTTCCAACCCAGTGCAATCTGTGATTCTGTGAACGTGACTAAGGCAGCAGTTGTAGTGTCTCTGTAAGCTGATGCCACTGCCAAAAGAAAAGGTTGTGGAGGCTCCTTCTTTGAACAAACTTTTCTACAACACCTGATAAACTACAAACTGATCAATTTAATCTATGTACTCGCATGTGTCCACTGTGATACAGCTACAGGTTGAGGTCTTTCCTTCAGGGAATTTTCTTTTATGGGCATATGAATGTTCACCAGCTTCAGGCTACACACGTGTATGGAAGTGAGTGGAAAGTGGGATTAAGTGTACCATGTACCTGGGTAGAGCTTGTCAAGTGAATTTAGAGTACTTCTCTGATTGGAAGGGGATGTGAGGAACTTTTTAAAAGGTGACAGAAAGCCAACAGGCCTAATTGAAGGCAGCATCATAGGCATTGGACTGATCTTACATGGGAAATTGTGAATGGAAGACAAAAGGTGGGCATTTGCAAGCATCAGCTAGCACGTGGACAGCACAGTCTGGTTCTGTTGGCTGACGTGCAGCACTGCTCTGGAGCTGCCTGTGCAGCTTTTGCTCTCTGTGATGCTGCTTCTGGTTATGTTCTGATGGGCTTTGGAAACACAACACAGCACTCAGGAATAAAAACCCAGACCCCAGCCCAACAAATCAAACTCAGCAAAGCCACAAAATGAATTAAACCAACAAATCAAACCACCCCAAACCAATAAACCAAACCAACGCAGCCCAACCGAACAAGTCAAACCAAACCAACCCAGTAAGTCAAAACCCAATCAACAAATCAAATCAAACCATTCAACAAACCAAACCAAATCCACCCCACAGACAAACCCAACCCAACCCAAGTTCTTTACAGTAAGGGTGGTGAGACACTGGCACAGGTTGCCCAGGGAGGTTGTGGCTGCTCCCTTCCTGGAGGTGTTCAAGGCCAGGTTGGATGAGGCCTTGAGTGACCTGTACTAGTGGGAGGTGTCCCTGCCTATGGCGAGGGGTTGGAACTAGATGATCTTTGAGGTCCCTTCCAACCTAAACCATTCTATGATTCTTAAACCTGTTGATGAATGAAAGGAGATAATGTGGTGTCACTGGGGAAAGTTTTGCTTTTGGGGTGACTTAGGTTTGGGTCTTTTGGATTGAGGTTGGACATTTTTGTTGTTGTTTTGTGGGGTTTTCTACTGCAATTCAGTTTATGATACTCTTCAATATATTTAGTTTTTAGCTGTTTGTTCTTTAACTCATTTGTAGTTTCTAGCTAGGGCAAATCGAGTTTCCTGGTAAAAGGGGATTGAAAAGTCTGCCGCTGCTTTGGCCTGAGCACACCAAAAGCTTCCTGTGCAAGGCATTTATTTCCTGAAATAGCTTTTCTGCAGAGCAAGAGCAATTTAATTGAGCCAAATTGCCTGCTAAAGACTTCCCTAATAATTTTACAACGCCTGTACTTCAGCACTTTGTCTTGGAGTTATCAGGAGAAGAGAAGCTGTTTCTTAATGGATAGAGTCTTTGCCCTGGTTGCATTTTAAGTAGACATCTCCCTGGAGATGAAGAGTAAATGTCACATTACCGATTAGCATTTGGCATGGGGTACCAGAGCAAAGGAGGAGATGTCTCAGTTCAGGCTCTGAAAGAAGAGGAACTACAATTCCTGAGCTCTGACAGCATTACTTGGACAATGTGGTCTTGTGTGTTTTATGTTCCTCCCTTCCAGCTTGTGGCTGGGTCGTACTGAGTGCTTTTGCAAGCCCAGACATCCAAAGAGCCTGTGTTTTGATGTGCTCTGCTTGTGTCTGGAGGAGTTCAGACCTGACCTGGGTGCCTTTCTAAACAAGTTGGATTTTTTTTGGTTATTTTTCTGTAGAACTGAAATCCAGGTGTATGCAAAAGCCCTCCCCCAAGAGATGTCTGTTTGGCACTGGGTAGGACAGCTTGCTGGAGAGCTCCACCCTGTGTGGTTTCTCACCTGGGTTAGTTCTCAGGGGGAAGGTGCTGATGGCAGAGTCACCTCAAGCGTGAGGGACAAGAAAACTGCAAGGCTCTGTTAGCTCTGAGCAAGCAGCCAAGTGAGACAAAGCTTTAATGAAAAGACCCAGTTTTCTCACCAAAGAGAGCTAAATTAGATCCCGATTGCTCAGCAACAAAATGTCAGCCACGCTTCAGTGATCTCTCTCCCACACACCCATTCCAGTGATGGAAATAGGCGGTAGATGCTAATCACAGAATCAGGGAATCATTTGAGTTAAAAAAGACCTTTAAGATTGAGTCCAGCCATTCTCTAACTCTTCTAAGGCTGGTGCTAAACCATGCCCCTCAGCACCACATCTTTGTCTCTGAAACACCTCCAGCAACGAGGATTCAAACACCTCTTTGAGGAGCCTGTTCCAGTTTCTGAGAACCCTTTCAATGAAGATGTTTCTTCTGATATCCAACCTAAACCAGTCCTGGTGCAACTTGAGGATAATTCTTCTCACCATATCACTTGTCACTAGGGAGAAGAGACCAACCCATACCTGACTACCACCTCCTTTCAAGGAGTTGCAGAGAGCAGGAAGGTCTCCCCTCAGCCTCCTCTTCTCCAGACTAAACAACCCCGGTTCCCTCAGCTGCTCCTCTCCAGATCTGTTCTCCAGACCCTTCACCAGCTTTGTTGCCCTTCTCTGGATCTGCTCCAGCACCTCAGTGTCTTTCTGGTAGTGAGGGCTCCAAAGCTGAATGCAGTCCTCAAGGTGTGGCTCCACCAGTGCCGAGTGCAGGGAGACAATCACTGCCCTGCTGCTGCTGGCCACGCTGTTGCTGATAGAGGCCAGGATGCCGTTGGGGCCGCTGGGGCACACACACTGGCTTATCTTCACCTGTTTGTTGATCACACATGGGAGTAGCTGTGGAAAGCTGGTTTTAATTTGAGAGTAGAGAGCTGCGTTCAGTTGTGATTAGCCCAGACACAATCTTGTGTGGTGTTCTGCAAAGCTGTGGGGTTTGTGTGTGGTGACCTTGCAGGATTTTACAGTGGATTGCTCTGCAGAGCCTGGCTCTAGAGTACTTCTGTTGGGCTTCTTTCACTACAGCTGCAGGCAGACTTTGTGTTGCTTGCTACTGATGGCACAGTCTGGACTTGATGATCTCAAAGGTCTTTTCCAACCTTGTTAATTCTGTGACTTCTGCTGTTGCCCTCTCTGGTGCTCTCCACAGAGCAGAGGTGGGTCAGTCTGTTTTTGATGCCTTTGATATTAACATTCTAAAGCTTACTGGTTTGTACTGTTTCTTCTGTCGTTCCTTTGCTTCTGCTTTCCTTATTTTTTTTCTGCTTTAGGAAACTGGGCTTGAGGTATGGAAATGTCATTGGAAGCCTTGCTGGCTTTCTTCACCTCTTCAGTTGTCAGGTTTGCCATGGGAAGTATTTAAATCTGTTGAACCTTTCAAAATGGGATTTTTGCACCCAGAGCTGGCTGGCAGTCCCTTAGTTTTGTTTATTTGTTTGTTTTCCCTCTTGAAAAATGGCAATTCCTTTGGCTTGCCAAGGAAAGTGCATCAGTTTTAATGTTAAATGTTTCTGAAGTCTAGAATGTGGCTCCTGCATGAGAGGAGACAGACAAGTACTTGTAGGCAGGTGGTAGTGTGATGGAGGCAGGTTTTGGATGGATAAGAGGAGGACAGCCTGGTCCCTGTGAGTACCCCTAGCAGTTGCCAGTTGAGGGGGATTGGAGTGTCTCCATTTGCACTATGCTGAAAAATCCTCTTCCCTAGAGTCTTGTCTTAAATCTAGGGCTGCAGATGCTGTTTAGATCTTGAAAGGTGCAAGATGAAACTATTTCTCCATCCCAGATGTTTGTGTTATCCCAAAAGCAGGGTCGTTTGGCTGGTGTGCAGCAGCCAATATACACAGAGTGGAGGGATTTTAGTCCTCTCAGCCTGGTGCAAAGCCAGGAGCCAGGTGTGTTCCACAGAGCTAGCTCTTTACAAAGTTTCATACTCTTGGCTCGGTTCACAGTATCACAGGACGGCTCTTTGGGGAGCCTGTTCCTGTGCCCAGACACCCTCAAAGTAAGGAAGCTATTCCTTAAAAAAAAGGAAGCCTTGTTAATGTACTCTGGATATCTGTTGTTGTTTTTCTCCTTGACTGATTTACAGCTTCTTTGCCTTCAGTTAAAGCAACAGTACCCACAAAATTAGTAAGGCATGCTCCAAGAGGGATTGGCCTTTGTAGGTAAGGGGCTTCTCAGTTCAAGAAGGTGTGTGTTTTAGTATTAGAATCATAGAGTGGTTTAGGTTTGAAGGGAACTGAAAGATCACCTAGTTCCAAAGCTGTCCCCCATGGGCAATGACACCGTCCATTAGACCAGGTTGGTCAAGGCCCAATCCAGCCTGACCTTGAACACCTCTAGGAAGGGGACATCCACAACCTCCCTGGGCAACCTGTTCCAGTGTCTCGGCACCCTCACTGGAAAGAATATCTTCCCAATTTCCAGTCTAAATCTCCTCTCTTTCATCTCAAAGCCATTGTCCCTCATCGTGTCACTACAAGCCTTTGTAAAAAGCCCCTCCCCAGCTTTCCTGTGGTATCTTTCAGGTACTTGAAGGCAGCTATAAGGTCTTCCTGGAGGCTTCTTTTCTCCATGCTGAGCAGCCCCCAACTCTCTCAGCCTGTCCTGGTAGGGGAAGTGCTCCAACTCTCTGATCAGCTCTCCTCCTTGTGTTGGGGGCCGCAGAACTGAGGTGTCAGGAGAACCGAGTGGAGAGGGAGGAGCATCTCCCTTGTCCTGCTGGTCAGTGATACGCTAATGAGTAAAGTTCAGTCATTAGGAACACACATCTCAACAGTTTTACATCTTCATGGATTGCTGATAAGTTTCTTCTATTAACAAGTTCTTATTTCTTTAACTCCTGATGTCCTTGGCATCTTCTTACAACCCTTTGTTTTACTGTGATGGGAACTTCCAGCACAAGCCAGCCGCCATCAGTCTTTCAGCATTTCTTCAAGCCTTTAGTCCCTAGCAAGACAAGTATTGTTTACTCCAAGTGGCCAGCATTGTACCATAAAGCTTCTGATCAGCGGTTCCCCCTTAGAACACCACTGTAGTATTTTCAACTCTGCCTTAAACAGTGTCTCTATAACCTAGGCATTTACTCAGTTTCACTTAAATAACATCTTATCACTATTATTTCTTGTAGAAATATTTTTAAAAAGAGGTCTTCAGGCTCTCTGCTTGATTATTTCAACTAGCTGGCAGTGTTCAAAGTCTTAACACCAGTGTGGAGAAGAAGGTTTCGTGTGTCAGCTCCTAAAATCACCAAATGGGAGATTAGTAATTCCATGCCTCTTGGAAAAACTGATTTCTGCTTTTAGTTGCCAGCAGTTCCCAATACTGCGAACTGGTTGCTCAGTGTTGTGCAATCTCATTTCTGCTTGAGACTGTTGCTGAGAGGCAGAGGAAATTGTACTGCCTGAAGGGTTTACGTGGATTTTACTTCTTGATTGCAGTAGTACGTGAGGGCATCAGTGTTTCTGCGCATAAAATGTTAATCAGCTAGATCACTTGGGTCACAACAACCCCATGAAAGCTCCAGACTTGGGCCAGAGTGGCTGGGAAGTTGCCCAGGCAGAAAAGGACCTGGAGGTGTTGGTTAACAGCCAGCTGAACGTGAGCCAGCAGTGTGCTCAGGTAGCCAAGGAAGCCACCAGCATTCTGGCCTGGATCAGGAATGGTGTGGCCAGCAGGAGCTGGGAAGTGATTGTGCCCCTGTACTCAGCACTGGTGAGGCTGCACCTTGAAAACTGTGTTCAGTTTTGGGCCTCTCACTACAAGAAAGACATTGAGGTGCTGGAGCATGTCCAGAGAAAAGCAACAGAGCTGGTGAGGTCTGGAGAACAGGGCTGGTGAGGAGCTGCTGAAGGAACTAGGGGTGTTTGGTCTGGAGGAGGC
>WBNM01022335.1:0-36771 GCA_013399055.1 Ramphastos sulfuratus | reverse complement strand
CCCAAACCCACATCAAGAGGAAAGGAGTGGAGAAACCGCCTTTGTCTGGGCCTTACCTAAACAGATTCAGGCTACTCAAAACTGCATAACCTTTGCAAACCCTTCCAAGCCAGCCACAAATCAAGAGCTCCCTTTGCTTAACAGGCAGCAAATCAAGATGTGTAGGTAAGGATGTGCAGAAGCAAGAGAGATAATAAATGGGCATGTTCTGCATTCACCTTTAAGAGATGGATGCTAAAGAGCTTCAGCTTTCTCTTATCTTTTGCAAAAAATTACCAGAACAAGTGGTACTAAGCCTTTAATCCTGTGGCTTTACATACACAAAATTGTTAATTCTTTTTTTCTGTTTTCACTCAGATTTTAAAAATGCCTGTTAAATAGCAGTCACATTTGGGAGCTCTTTTGCTGTCTACAACTACCCGAGAGGAGGTTGTAGCCAGGTGGGGGTCGGTCTCTTCTCCCAGGCAACCAGCAACAGAATAAGGGGACACAGTCTCAAGTTGTGCCAGGGGAGGTATAGGCTGGATATTAGGAGGAAGTTCTTCACAGAAAGAGTGATTGGCATTGGAATGGGCTGCCCAGGGAGGTGGTGGAGTTGCTGTCCCTGAAGGTGTTCAAGAAAAGACTGGATGAGGCATTTAGTGCCATGGTCTAGTTGATTGGATAGGGCTGGGTGATAGGTTGGACTGGATGATCTTGGATGTCTCTTCCAACCTGGTCGATTCTATGATTCTATCTTTCTGACATGCCAAGCAGTACTGATGATATCAACTGAGTACATTGATTTACCTTTTTTTCCCTTCATATTTGCCCTCTATACATAGAAAGCACAATATTTGATGTGATTTATTTTAGTCATCTGATTAATGTCCAAATTTTTGTGGAAGTAGCCAGAATTGCATTGAAACCAGCATCAGAACTTCATTGTGCCAAATCTCCTCTCCTTGTTCAGTCTTAGCCTGGAGAAAAGGAGGCTGAAGGGAGACCTTCACACTCTCTACAACCTAGAAGGGGGTTGGAGCAAGATGGAGGTTGCTCTTCTCCCTAGGAGCAAGTGATAGGAGGGGAGGAAATGGCCTTGAGTTGGATCGGGGAGATTTAGGTTGGCTATTAGAATAAACTTGTTGACTGAAAGGGTTCTCAAAGACTGGAAAAGGGTCCCCAGAGAGGTGATCGAATCCACATCCCTGGGGATGTTTTGAAGAGGCAGAGATGTGGTGCTGAGGGCCATGGCTTAGCAGCTCACTTGGAAGAGTTAGAGAATGGTTGGACTCAATATTAAAAGTCTTTTCCAACAGAAGCAATTCTAGGACATTGCAAAATCTACCGTGTGGAACTCAGAAGCCATTGCTGACATCACACCTTCTCCTCTAGCCTGTCAGAACATGTTTTATTCTAGGACTTCTTGTCCTTTGGACTATGATTTGTTTGCAAGGCATAACAGAACTGGTTTAAGTAGACTGCAGTAGTTTGTGCGGGAAGTGTTGTCTCCTACCCAGAAGACACCTATGAAAATTCAGATTATGATTTTAATTTGCCTTTTTTTTTTTTTTTTAATGGAGAGGAAAAAACCCACCCATGACACAAAAAAATGAATTAATTGGTCCTTCAGTGCACAAAGAGAATGATTAATCCCCCCACATACAAAAGCATCTGTCTACTACTCCTGCTTGAATTCCTCCAAAGGCTAAGAGTGCTTCTAATGGTCATTTAAATAATAAATGCTTCCACACTCATTAGGGGGGTATCAGTCGTTCTTTTTTCTGCTCTGCTGCTTGTTGTATTCTATTAATATTTATTGAACTCAAGGAAATTCATCCTGAGCTAGTGGTCTGCATTCCTCTTCAAGGTCACCAAATATAAATATTTTATTTATCTAATTTAGAATAATGGCATGAAATGTGATGCAGCAAACATGACAAGAGTAGGAATTAGTGGAAAGGTTCCCTTGAGAGATGTATCCAGGTAGCAGTAATGGGTAATTATAAGTCCAATACCTTTTCTCCTGTCATAAAGATGCATAATGACAATACAAACCCACATCTGAATGTATGCAGATGGCAAGTGCAGTGAGTAGCAGACAGACTATTTGCCATGAGGGCAGTCGAAGCCTGCAAATGACACTCAGGTAGCTGGAGCCCTAAATACACTTATTAGAGCTTTAGCTTCATGGTTTTACATGGATGTGTANAGCCTTGGCTACTGTCAGACAATACTTTTTACGAGTAAATACCAAAGCCTCTTGTAATTATTAGTTGCCTTCTGCCATAAGCAGAAAGTTGCTCCTTGTGTCCATCTAGTGAGCAAGCGGCGTAACTGGCCGCAAGCGGCATACTGGCCACAAAACCTACTCTTCCAGTTTTAAATCGAGTTCAGTTAATGTATATATTTAATAGTTATTTCCAGATCCTGTTATAACCTGTATATAGTTTCCATAACGTTGCAAAGAGCCTGTTATTATTATTAAATGATGGTCGGGGTGGTGCAAGTTCCGAATATTTAATATTAATAAACTATATATTAATATTTTTGAAATATCGTCTCACAGTAGTCAATACCCTTCCGCAGCAGTTTGTTGTGACCCCGGTGGAGGACTGTCTTCTGTCTGATACAATTGGCCTAGGTGACCTGGCACTTGATCATGTTGCATCTTGTACAGTTGGCTTGGCCCAGTGATCCAGCCTGGCCAGATCCTTCTGCAGAGCCTATCAACTCTCAATCAGATCAACACTCCCACCCAAGTTCTTCAGACTTCCTTAGAGTACCTCAATCCCTTTGTCCATATCATTGATAGGGAAAACTGGCCCCAGCAGTGAGCCCTGGGGAACACCTACCACTGACTATGTTAACTCCATTGCCCACTGTCTAGGCAGCTTTTTTTATCCAGTGAAGTGTCCACCCGTCAACGCCACGAATGCCCAGATGAAGAGAAATCCTGGTGAGATGCAATATTCCAAATGTTCCTGTAGATTATGACTTCCATGCCCTTTTCTTGGATATGGTCATGGCTACACCCCGCAGCACCTGATGGAGGCATTTTCTGGACTGTCATCGGAGCACTGAGGAGCAGCTCTTCAGGCAAAGATGTCCAAGAGCACAAAGATCAAGATCATTGAAAGTTTCTCCTCACACATTTGCTCTGCATATTTTACCCACACCCAGATGTTCTCTGCAGAAAAAAAACATCTTTGCTGTAAGGGTGATGAAGCACTGGAGCAGGCCGCCGAGAGAGGTTGTGGACTTTCCTTCTCTGGAGACTTTCAAGACCCATCTGGATGCAGGCTGCCCTAGGTAGTCCTGCTTTGTCAGGGGTGTGGACTTGATGATCTCCAGAGGTCCCTTCCAACTCCTACCATTCTGTGATTCTACTACATATTCAACTTCTTTCTATTTAAGGACTGTTGTCTTTGCACTCCTGGAGGTGTAGAAATTCCTTTATAATTATTTGCTTTTGAGCAAACAGCATTTTTTCTTTGCATTCATCCTCTCCATCTTAGACATCAGTAACTGCAAGTGCTTGCAGTTACATTCCTGCATGGACTGGCTGTAAGAAAACAATGCTTTGAAAAGGAAAAGAAAAAAAAAAAACCAAAACAGTACATTGTGTTTACCTCCTCAAAATGTTCACCCAGAAACCTTTCCTCCAAATTGAGTTCTGAGCTGTCAAGACTCAAAAGAAAGCAAACGAAGTGGCACTTAATTTAATTGAAAATTGTGCTGGTGGGGTTTTTGTCTGTATTTGATTTTTAGCATATTATGGGTTTTTGTGGCTATTGCCAAGGTTGAAATTAAAATTGTTTATTGCTATTGTATGGAAATTCAGAGGCAAAGCAGAGGCTTCTGAATGTGGTGAGTAACTTCTGTATTGGTAGCAATTCTGGTTGTAAATAATACACACAGGGTACCTAAGGGAAGGGCCTTTGCAGGTGACACCAAGCTTTTAGTAATACTTTTCTCACTCCTGTGCAACTGAGGAAGGGGAATGGTAAAGCAGCTGTGGTGGGCACCTCACAGCCAGCCAAGGTCAGCTCAGCACACCCCAGATTCTCTGCCCTGGTCTCACTCTTTACATTGCTGATACCTGCTTCTGATCATACACCACTGATTGGCAGCTCCTTGGTATCCTCAGCAGCAAAACCTTGCCAAGAACAGGTATTGGGAATAGTCGCTCCATCTTCTTTCTTCTAAAGCTTGCTTTGCTATGTAGGGAGCAGGTTTTATCTGCTGGGTTATGGTAGAAATTGTATCAGATGGAATCTGTGAAGTGAAGAGCATGAAAGAGGCCCTTTGTATAGACACAGGAAGAAGCAGAGCTCTAATAAATACAGGGCTGAGTTGCTAATGTGAGTGTTAACAGTGCGGAGGCTCTTATGATTCTAACCCTGAGTAATCATAGAATGGCTTAGGTTGGAAGGGACCTTAAACATCATCTAGTTCCACCCTAAAGATCATCTAGTTCCACCCCCTCTGCCATGGGCAGGGACACCTTCCACTAGCCCAGGTTGCTTAAGGCCTCATCCAACCTGGCCTTGAACACCTCCAGGGAAGGGACATCCGCAACCTCCCTGGGCAACCAGTTCCAGTGTCTCACCACCCTCACAGGAAAGAATTTCTTCCTAATCTCCATCTAAATCTCCCCTCTTTCATCTTCAATCCATTCACTCTCATCCTGTCACTACAAGCCCTTGTAAAAAGTCCTTCCCGGCTTTCTTGCAGGNTCAGGAGAGCAGAGTAGAGGGACAGAATCACCTCCCTGTCTTGCTGATCACCCTGCTTTTGATGCAGCCCAGGACGTGGTCACCTTCTGGGCTGAAAACCACCATTGCTGGCTCATGTTGAGTTTTTTCATCAACCAACACCCCCAAGTTACTAATTAGTTAAATGCATATTTCTGATTTTTCAATTAACACACTCAATATATAGTGATGCATTAATTATTTTTTGCATCTAAATATAGTATAAAGAAATCTGTATGTCTGGAGGTGAACTTCACAAGGCAGATGGTTCTGTTTTCCATAGTAGGGTGTAGGTAGATTTAATTGAAATTGAAGGCAGGTCTCATGGAAATGTGTCATGGTTTGAAAAACTTTGGTCTTGGATAACTTTGGCTCTTCCTGCTGTCTTCCATTTCTCTTCACTTAGATGAGCGTTTTTCAAGCAACTCCTTGAGCTTTAGCTAACCATGGGAACAACTACTGTGCAAGACAATATGTCTGCAAGGGATCTTGAGTACTGTATTTAGTTTTGGGCCTCTCCCTACATGACAGACATTGAGATGCCGGAGCAGGTCCAGTGAGGGGTCTGGCAAACAGGTCTGAGGGAACTGAGGATGTTTAGTCTGCAGATGAGGTGGAGGGCAGGCCTTATTGCTCTCTAGAACTCCATGAAAGAAGAGTGGAGTGAGGTGGGTATTGGTGTCTTCTCACTAGAAACAAGTGATAGGAGGAAAGGAAATAGCCAGAGGAGAGTTAGGTTGAATATTAGGAAAAATGTCTTCAGTGCAAGAGTGGTCAGGTATTGGAAAAGGCTATTGAAGGAGGTGATAGAGCCACCATCCCTGGACGTGTTCAAGAACAGCGTAGGCATGACACTTTGGGACATAGTTTAGTGGGCATGGTGGTATTAAGTTGATTGTTGGACTCTATGAGGTCTTTCCCAACCTTAATGGTTCTATGACTCTATGTTGGACTTCATTAGATAGTTCTGCTGACTACCCACACAGAGATCCACACTCTCTGCTGCCAGCTGGGGAGGTGGTACAACATTTTGTTCAAACCCAGGCAGCTGCCCTCCTTCTCTAGGTGATGTGGAAGAGGTTGAATAGTCCCATCACGAGATCTGTGTTTGACAGTTGAGCTGAATTGCCCTCCAGAGGTGCTTGCTCTCCCTGGGGATGAACAAGGCCTTTAACAGGTCACCTAACAGATACAAAAGGGCAAGTGGGAAGGTGCCTGTGGCTTAGCTGCTGTCTGGGTTCTCAGCTACCTAATGAAGGGCTGCTGCTAGCCTGTTCCCATGGCAGCACCATTAATGACCATTTGTGTAGAAACTGCTGCTTTTAAAAATACACACCTCTACACCTTGGGGCAAGGCTTAAATCACTCCAGGCTGGGTTTTTTTCTGGAGCAATTGCCATTAGAGCTCATCAGGATTTCCTCCAACATTTTTAATTAGAAAAGGGCAGCTTACTGACACGCAGAATTTGGGGACAGAAGTCTGGTTTTCTGAAGGCAGCTACAACATTTCCAAAACACTAGTCCAGAATTAAGTTGTTTTTCCATGGCAACATGTGCTGGCTTCAAAGTTCCCGTCTTACAGCCTGAAATGATTTTTACAAGCATGTGTGACTTTCTTGATTTTTATTTTGATCACTGATCAAACTTAGAACACAACAATTCAAGCCATGAGATGCATCAAACTGACTTGAGCTGACAATGTGCATTTAGCTCTGAGTTGCGCTTTTGTGTTGTTGCCATTTCAGTTTTAGTGTCAACTTGATGTGAGGAATTTTGTTTCCTTATTTTGTTAATTCTTCTAGGCAGGTAAAATGTCCCAGCTATCTTTATTGACTACTGAACTCAATAATGTGTTCCATTTTGGAAAGAGGGGAATTTCTTTTTTTTTATTTATTTGTATTTGAGAGCCAGTGAGAGAAAATGTTAGGAAAATTAAAAATGCTTTTGAAAAATCTTTCCTATATTTTGCAATGGGAGTCCTGCTACCTTGGGAGGTTTGATGCCAGAAAAATCATAGAAACATGAGATTGGTTTGGTTGGAAAAGGCCTTTAAGATCATCCAGTTCAACCATTCTCTAAGTCCTCCAAGTCTGGTATGGAACCATGACCTTCAGTACCAAATCTCTGCAGTTTTGAACACCTTCGGGGATGGGATTCAACCATCTCATTGGGCAGTCTGTTCTAGGCTTTGAGAACCCTTTCGATCGTAGAATCGTAGAATGGTTCAGGCTGGAAAGGACCTCCAAAGGTCATCTAGTCCAACCTCTGTGCAGTCAGCAGGGACATTCTCAACTAGATCAGGTTGCCCAGAGCCCTGTCAACCCTCACCTTGAATATCTCCAGAGATAGTGCCCCACACGCCTCACTGCACAGCCTGTTCTGGTCTTCCACTACCTTCATAGTAAAGAACTTGTTCCTAACATCCAATCTAAATCTGCTCTTCTCTAGTTTGAAGTCATTGCTTCTTGTCCTGTCACTGCAGGCCTTTGTAAATAGTCTCTCTCCATCTTTCCTGTAGGCCTCCCTGCAGATACTGGAAAGTTGCTATTAGGGCTCTCTGGAGCCTTTCCTCCTCCATGCTGAACAGCCCCAGCTCCCTCAGCCTGGCTTTGTAGCAGAGGTGGTCCAACCCCCTGATCATTTTCATGATCATCCTCTGGACCTGCTCCTTTTCCATGTCCATGTCCTTCCTCTATTGAGGGCTCCAGACCCAGATGCAGTACTGCAGGTGAGGTCTCATCAGACCAAAGTGGCAGAATCATCTCTCTGGATCTCCTGGCCACACTGCTTTTGATGCAGTCCACAGGACTGCTTTCTATCACCTCATCCCCCAGTCTGTATTGATAGTGTGGATTGTTCTGGCCAAGAAGTTTGTTCAGTCAAGGAGTTTCTTGTTACAGCCAACCTAAATCTCCAGTGAANAGTCCACCCCCCCTGCCAGAGCAGGACCATACACTCTAGCTCAGGTCACAGAGGAATGCATTCAGATGAGCCTTGGAAGTCTCCAGAGAAAGAGTTGTAGAAAGTGAGAATGTTACACCTCAGTCTCCTTTTCTCCAGACTAACCCACTTTTCCCTTAGCTACTCCTCATCAGACCTGCTCTCCAGACCCTTCACCAGCTTTGTTGCCATTCTCTGGATGTGCTCCAGCATCTCAATGTCTTTTTTTTTGTAGTGAATAAGATTATGAAGTTGTCTTCACTTTGAAGGCTCTGGAGAAATAGAGACATGTCTTGGTAGATTGACATTGGTGTCTACTGGTAAGAAATGTAGGCACCACTATGCCATGAAATTCAAACATCAGGCCAAAGTAATTGGGCTGAGTATTGCTCTAGCAGTTGGCTGCTAATTCTGAAAACTAATCTACCACCTGTTGTTTAGGCTGTAGGATTAAAGGATGGTTTCATGTTTGAGGGAAGAGGGATTTATTGCTCCAGATGGAGCACAGTGTTGGAGTCTGTGGGTGAAGATCAGCATTCAGTAGCCTACTACTCTTATAAAGGCAGCTTAGTGCAAGCCACAACACTTTGAAGAGCAGCCTGCAACCTGTTTTTCACCTTCAGAAATTGTTTTCTCTGTTTGGAAGTCTTCACAGATGAGTTTGTCACTCTTTTTGGACTGTGCAGTTGTCACTTTTTTCCCCTGTGTGCATCATCAGATTCTAATAAACTGCAATAATGTTGTTGTCCCCCTGAGAACGCAACCGAAGACAGGCTCAATGTAGTGGATAAATAGTGTAGTGGAGAAGGAAACATGGAAATTCAGAGCTTATTTTGTTTGTGTGCTATTTACTGACCATCTGGAAGAGGGAGATACTGGCAATGAGAGACTTTCAGAAATCAGCAGTATGAAATAGGTGAGAAGATGAGGCCTGATTACTTGGACAGACCAGATCATGTTGCTGTGATTATTTCTGTTCAGAGCAGTTCTCAACCAACCAGATAATTTTTTTTTTAGTAGGTGTATAATTTGTGTGGCAAAAGTGTTTTCAGGAAATACTTTGCAGGAGAAGTACTTTGCAGAGAAAGAGGATGTGGTGGGGGTACTGTGTGGTACGGCTGGAATAGGAGACCTGATTCTAAAGCAGTCAAATATTCAGGGGCTGGAGAACTTACAAGGACAGGAGATGGGGGTTCAGTTCCTGCTCTGGCTCAGCTGTGGTATGAGTTTGAGGTGATTGCATCCCACAGTAATGGTCCAGCCAGCAGATGTGTGGCTCATTCACTTGGGCCATTGGACAGATTGGGAAAGTTGGATTTTGTTAGCTTGATATCAGGGCATTTTGTGGGAATAGAGGGGACTCAGCCAGTGTGGTGCAGGGATGCACATAGTCACACCAGACTTGTTGGTGTGCAGCTGTGTTACAGACGTGATGACAATCCCCATAACATGCAGCAGGAGCCCCTGACACCTGCACTGACAAGTGCTTGACACAGATTTGGAGATATATTGAATGGAAATGGGAAGAGAAGACTCCCTAAACTGGGTAGGGTTCAGCAAGAACCTTCCCTTGCTGTTTCTCTAGCTTTGTATTGAGCTTTTTGTTTTTTTCCTGGCTTATACTTTCCATTTCCCCTCTTTCATTATTGATTCTCCTTGGATTTAGTCATCTCTCCTTGCCTTTTCCTTCTTTGGCCCTAAATTTTTCAGGACTGTTGGATGAGGTAAATTAAATTTCAGAAAGTAAATCTCAGATTTGTCCACAGAGCCCTGTCAGGGCAGGTCATTTATTCCAGTTCAGGAGTTTTCTGGGACACGCAGTGGATTTGTTTTGTTTCTGTTGTTTGCTGTGATATTTTTTTTTTTAACAAAACTCCTAGGGGGTTGCATTACAGCCATTCCTGCAGTTCAGCCATGCAAATACTCCCCTACCAACTCCCAAGTCTCATACCTGATACAAAATCATAGAATCGCTTTGGTTAGAAGAGACATTTAAGATCATTTCTCCCACCCATTCTCTGATTCTACCAAATCTGCTGCTATTATCTAACTCTACCCAGTCTGATGCTAAACCGTGGCCCTCAGCGCCACATCTCTCCCTGTTTGAAACACCTCCAGGGATGGGAATTCAACCCCCTCCCTGGACAGCCTCTGCCAGTCTTCAAGAACCCTTACAGTGAAGAAGCTTCTTCTCATATTCAATTTAGACCTCCCTTGGTACAACTTGAGGCCATGTCCTCTACTCACATCACTTGTTATTAGGGAGAAGAGGGCAACACTCACCTGGGTTTCAACCACCCTTCAGGACATTGTAAAGAGTGAGAAGGTCTCCCCTCAGCCTCCTTTTCTCTGCAAAAAACAACCCATTTCCTTCAGCCGTTCCTCACCAGCACTATTCTCCAGATCTTTCAGGGCTTTGTTGCCCTTCTCTGGATCCACTCCAGCATCTCAGCGGCTTTCCTGTAGTGAGAGGGACTCTCTGTTTCTGTTTCCCTCAGTAAGGTTCATTCACTAGAGTACTAAAGCTGGAAATCCATAGCAGCTCGACGCAGCCCGATCACATCAAAAGCCACTCTTCTTGGCCATATGGTCCTGACACCTCCCACACACCCAGTCTGTTGCTGAGCCAGCTGAAAAGTGGGGCATTTTTTTGTTTGCCTTTGTGGGAATTTGATGGGTTTGGGTTTGGTTTTTTTTCAGCAAGCAGAGCAGGCTGGGCACAGGATCAGATGTGGGGCTTCACAGCATGGGATGAGGAGCAATGGCTTTGAGCTGGAGGAGGGGAGATTTAGGCTGAAGATTAGGAAGAAATTCTGTCCAGTGAGGGTAGTGAGGTGCTGGAACAGGTTGCCCAGGGAGACTCTGGATGCTCCCTCCTTGGAGGTGTTCAAGGCCAGGTTGGATGGGGCCTTGAGCCAACTGTCTTAGTGGAAGATGTCCCTGTCCATGGCAGGGGGTTGAAACTAGGTGATCTTTAAGGTCCCTCCCAACCCAAACTATTCCACGATTCTGTGATTTAAGTGCTTGAAGTTCTTCAAACAAAAAGCTTGAGAGTAAAACAGCATCTTGCAGTAATATTTTATCAGGTGCTAGTACTTCACTGTGGGTGCTAGGCTTTTCCACTTGATGTGTGAGAATCAGAGAATCACAGCACAAACATCTGCTGAAAAAAAGAGCTCGTGTGTTGCATGTGGAAGCTGATGCATGTCCTTCATATCTCAGTTCAGCTCAGAAACTGTCAATGAAAAAAATAAATAATCCCCAAATTTTCTAGGATCTTCCCCCAGCTCCAGTCTTTTAATTCTTCGTTTGCTGTAATGACAGTACAGTTCTTTCTGGTGATGGATGTGGTTGTTTTTTTTAAATGCCTAACCTAATAAATATCTAAGAGTGTTTCAGGTAAATGGAAGGAAACAAATCCATTGACTTTGCCCTAGAAAATCAGTAAATGCTGACCCGTGCAAAGTGCCAAATGTTGAGAATTTTCTCCCTGACAGAGCTGGATGGAGTATCTGAAAATGAGAAAAACACAGCAACACAGAGAAGTGCTGGGATGCTAAGTTTTACCTCTCGACAACAATTCTTTTGCATGCAGCACAGCGTTGGTGTGTTCCACCTTTATCATTCATTCACAGCTAATTTCACTCAGGAGATCAAAACTCTTAAATTCTTTCAATGATACTGTGTTCTACAGATAATGGTCAGGGAAGAGGGCAGAGCCATCTCCTGGAAGGTTTGTTTCCAGGGTGTGCGTGTTGGGGGGGAATTGTGGTAGTGGTTCCATGTAGGCACATTGATGTGGTTCAAGCTTGTAATGAAGGTATTCAAAATTAATAATGATAAAAATTTTGATATCCAGGCAGAGATTGTTAATAACTATGAAAACTGTTTATTAACATCAAANCAGTTTGCCCATATTAGGTGAAGCTGGGGCTTTTGTGGCCACCACCCCCAGCTCAGAAGGGGGGGGGGGGCAGGGGAGCATGCCTGGGCAAGCCAGGACATGTACAAGCCCACCTTGGCCTTTTCAGGCCTACCACGACAAAGCTCCAAAGGCTTATACACAAACTTGGAGGAATGGAATCATAGGGGCTTCTCAGAGACTGGAATCAGGCTCCCCAGGGAGGTGGTTGAATCCCCACCCCTTTAGGGGTTTCCAAGAAGCAGAGATGTGGTGCTTAGGGCCATGGTTTGGCACCAGACTCGGTGGAGTTAGGTGGTGGTTGGACTTGGTAATCTTAGAGGTCTTTCCCAATCAAAATGATTCTATGACATCTGTAGATTCCCCAGATGTGTTTAAAATCTGGCTTCCCATGCTTAAGACTGCCAGAATGAGATTAATTATTTAAGAATACTTCTTTAGATTTGTTCTCCTCACTCTGATATCCCAAAGCACTAAATTTACACCATTGCCCTGGACCGTTAGCATTATTTTAAAGTCCAAAGGAATTGATATTAATCCTGCAACTTATCTTGGCACCAGACCATGCTACAGTCTGTTGAATGGGTCTGTTGCTGTCCATATCTGGGACATACAACGTGCTAAGAAGAACTGAAGAAGAAGTAGGTCCTACATTTTTGTTTCTTCTCAATTCTGGTGAGCAGTTGTCATTTTAACCTTATTCTTTCTCTTCTTGATCTGAGGCAGATGTATCTAGGCTGGCTCTACTTCAGTAACAGAATTTATTCTGGCAGCAACAAAAAATGCAAATGCTTTTCATGTGGCAGGTGTTTCACTCAAACATCCTGGGATCAAACTAATATTTATCACATACCTTGAATCACAGCTTTGTGTATTTGGTGGGCATTGTCCACGGGGAGGTAATGCATCAGCAGACAGAGAAGCTTAGAAGACAGAGAAGGAGAAAACAAATCACAAATCAACAAACCTCATTGTACTGAACATGCTGCCCAGGGATGCTTCCCTCTGGCAAGAAAATATTAAGATGCAAACTTTAATGTGATGGGTTTAAAAAATAAACCAGCTCTAGGTCATAGTTGTTTGGTAACATGAAAGTAGCAAGGATGCTGAGCTCCATTTCAAACTTCTGTTTGTCACATCCTTGGTCCTGGAAGCGATCATTATTGCTGTTCAATTAAAGTGAATTGGGTATGACAGGTTGGTACCAAATACTGGCCTCTGAGGGGGTCTTCATGCTCAGATTTGAATAACATGTTACTGTGAATGATGGCATTTTAAATGACTGAGGATGCTAAAAGAAGTAAAAATAGAAAGGACATCCAGAGATTTCCCAGCAGATGACATGTTTGGCCTGTGATTATAGTGCTGGATTCATTTGAGGAGACACAGGAGCTTCAAGGAGTCTTCAGTGCAGTACCAAATAGAGAAAATGGACAGGAAGGAGCTTTGCAAAGGTGTTTTCACAGAATCACAGAAACATTCAGGTTGAAAAGACCCTCAGGATCACCAAGTCCAACCCATATCCCTACTCTACAAGGTTCACCCTAAACCATATCCCCGAGCACCACATCCAGACGAACTTTAAACATATCCAGGGTTGGTGACTCCACCACCTCCTTGGGCAACCCATTCCAGTGCCTGACCACTCTTGCTGTGAAAAAATGCTTCCTAATGTCCAGTCTAAACCTACCCAGTCACAGCTTGAGGCCATTCCCTCTTGCTCTATCACTCTTTATACTGTGAGAAGAGACCAGCAGCAGCCTCTCCACAATGTCCTTTCAGGTAGCTGTAGACAGTGATGAGGTCTCCTCATAAACAGCCCCAACACTCTCTGCCTGTCCCCATAGAGGTGGAGCTCCTCCCAAACAGTTCCATGTCTTTCTTGTGCTAGGGGCACCAAAATTGGATACAGTACCCGAGGTAGGGTTGCAGCAGAGCAGAAGGGTAGAATCTCCTCCCTGTCCTGCTGCTGTCACTGCTTTGGATGCAGCCCAGCACACAGCTGCCTCCTGGGCTGCCAGCAACCATTGCTGGCTCATGGTGAGTTTGTTGTCAACTGACACCCTCAAGTCCTTCTCCTCAAGACTGCTCTGAAGCCATTCCTTACCTAGTCTGGATTTGTGTCTTATGTGGTTTTCACCTGTTCTTGTGGAGGAGAAGTTTTGTGTTGGAGTCTCTTTGTGACTCTACTCAGAGGGGACAGATTTGATGCCATTCAGACATGAGAGGTTGCCTATGTTTTCTTCATCCTGTTTGGTAGCTTTCTGTTCTCTTACCTTCTGTTCCCATTTATTTCTGAGATTGAAGCCCTGGTATAGTTCTCTTGCTGGAAGGTGAGGAGACACCATTGCTAATACTTTGCACTCAGCTAGGAATCTTCACAGTAAATCAATCATAAAATAGTAGGGGTTGAAAGAGACCTCTGGAGATTGTTGAGTCCAA
This sequence comes from Ramphastos sulfuratus, assembly GCA_013399055.1. Classification (NCBI taxonomy): domain Eukaryota; kingdom Metazoa; phylum Chordata; class Aves; order Piciformes; family Ramphastidae; genus Ramphastos; species Ramphastos sulfuratus. The sequence continues at coordinate 22,731 of WBNM01022335.1, read as the reverse complement.
CCCTTCTGCAAAAGCAGGGTCACCTAGGGCAGGCCACACAGGAATGCATCCAGACTGCTCTTGAAAGTCTCCAGAGGAGACTTCACAACTTCTCTGGGAGGTTAAAATCTTTGCCTTTATTTTCTGGCTTTACCATTTCCCACCTTTTCAGATGGCCTTCTTTACTAGTTAGGTACCACAGCTTCTGTCAGTGGTAGCTTTTAGAAAGCCTGTGTCAGAACATGTCTTAACTGAGCATCCTTCAGCTCTTTATTTTCTTTTTTTTTTTTTTTCATTTCTCAGCTCCTTTAATTCTTTCTTAAAAGTAGTTTTCTCTGAAGACGTCTCTTCAGGACTTCTTCTTAAATAAATTGGTGTTGAAATGATCATAACATAACTCTCTTTTTTTTCTTTTTTTCTTTTTTTCTTTTTTTAAATGCAGAAAATTATCTCAATTGGCATTAAGTTCAGGGAGTCAGGAGGCCAAATGTGCCTTTATAAATCTGAAATGACTTCACTGAAGTCTGAGAATTTACAGTCTCTTAACAGAGAGTGCAAGTTGACCCCAGAGCTCACAATATTAGTTCTAATGGGAAATGCAGAATTTTCTGGCGCACTGAATTCAATGACACATTGGTAGGATTATCTGAGGATGGAAAGCAAATGTTTGCTGTACCATAGCGTTCCCTTCTCCTCAGGATACATCTGCTCTGTTTGAATGGCAAATTACAGTGGCTGAGATTCAGGGCGATCATGTTAATCACCAAGGCTGCATTCAAAACCAGCACTTTTGCTGGAAGGAATTTATTTCTTTCCTCTTTCAAGTGGAGATGTTGGCCAGAGTTCAGGTTTATTTTATTCTTTCAGCACTAGTCTTCCCAAGGGCTTGTGTGTGTCTGTCCAGTGGCTTCTCACCATCACAACTGCTTCCCACAATTTTACCATCCTGGTGAATCATAGAATCAGTCAGGGTTGGAAGGGACCACAAGGATCATCTAGTTCCAACCCCCCTGCCATGGGCAAGGACACCCTACCCTAGATCAGGCTGGCCAGAGCCTCATCCAGCCTGGCTTTAAACACCTCCAGAGATGGGGCCTCAACCATCTCCCTGGGCAGCCCATTCCAGGGTCTCACCACTCTCATGGTGAAGAACTTTCCCCTCACATCCAGTCTCAATCTCCCAATCTCCAGCTTTGCTCCATTCCCCCTAGTCCTGTCACTCCCTGATAGCCTAAAAAGTCCCTCCCCAGCTTTTTTGTAGGCCCCCTTCAGATACTGGAAGTCCACAATAAGGTCACCTCGAAGCCTCCTCTTCTCCAGACTGAACAGCCCCAACTCTTTCAGTCTGTTCTCATAGGAGAGGTGCTCCAACCCTCTGATCATCCTCGTGGCCCTTCTCTGGACATGCTGCAGCATGTCCACATCACTCTTGTAATAGGGGCTCCAGAACTGGATGCAGTACTTCCAGGTGGGGTCTCACTAGAGCAGAGTAGAGGGGGAGAATCACCTCCCTCACCCTGTTGACCACACTTCTCCTGATGCAGCCCAGGCTCTGGTTGGCTTTCTGGGCTGCAAGTGGACACTGCTGGCTCATGCTGAACTTCTCATCCACCACCACCCTCAAGTGCTTGTCCTCAGGGCTGCTCTCCAGCCAGTCACTGCCCAGCCTGTATTTGTGCTTGGGGTTGCCTGGACCCAGATGCAGGACCTTGCACTTGGTCTTGTTGAACCTCATGAGGTTGGCTTGTGCCCACCTCTCCAGCCTGTCCAGGTCCCTCTGGATGGATCCCTTCTCTCCAGGAGGTCTGCTGCACCACACAGATTGGTGTCATCAGCAAACTTGCTGAGGGCTGAGGCTGCACTCAATGCCTCTGTCCATGTCACCGACAAAGATGTTGAACAAGACTGGTCCCAGGACTGATCCCTGAGGGACTCCACTTGATACTGCCTCCACTGGGACATGGATCCATTGACAGCCACTCTTTTGTTGTGGCCATCAAGCCAGTTCTTTATCCATCTCGTGGTCCACCCATCAAACCCATGTTTCACCAGCTTGAAGACCAGGATGTGGTGCAGGACAATGCCGAAAGCTTTGCTCAGGTCCAGGTAAATGACATCAGTTGCTTACCCCTCATCTATTAATGTTGTGACCTGTTCATGGAAGGCCACCAGGTTTGTCAGGCAGGATTTGCCCTTGGTGAAGCACTGACTCCCCAGAGAAGCGGTCAAAGCTCTAGTGCTGGAAGTGTTGAAAGCGAAGTTGAATGGGACCTGGAACAACCTGGTCTAGTAGGAGATATCCCTGCCCATGGCAGGCTGAGAGAGTTTGATTTGTTAAGCCTGCAGAAGGCTCTGAAGACACCTTAAAGCAGCCTTCCAGTATTTGAAGGGAGCTACAGGAGAGCTGGAGAGGGACTTCTGACAAGAGCTTGTAGTGCCAGGATGAGGGGTAATGGCTTCAAGCTGTAAGAAGCTGAATTTAGAGCAGACATTAGGAGGTTGTTCTTCCCCATGAGGATGGTAAAACACTGGAACGGGTTACCTAGAGAAGTTTTGGATGCTCCAAACCTGAAAGCATTCAAAGGCAGGTTGGATGGGGCCTTGAGTATGCACATGGCAGGGGACTTGGAACTAGGCAATCTTTAATGTTCCTTCCAACCCAAACAGTTCTATGACACTACCCCAAGTGACTACAGGGGAGCAGCAATAATCAACAGCAAGGCCACAGACCATTAGTTCTGTGATTCTGTGAATTTGGGATGCACAGGGTGAGGGGTCGTGGTGGTGTGGGAAGTCCTTTAGATTGCACAATGGTCCTCTGGATGGCAGGACTCATTTTGTGCTCAGCATTTTTCATTAGGTTTGCACTTTCAGACTGCAATTTATTAACATGAAAATGACTCTCTCTGTGTGCTTTGATCACAAAGGTTTCCAGGTAAAAGTGCTTTCTTTTTGCTTGTTTGCTTCTTCACAGATGGGATTCTGCCTCGGCAGTGCACCCTCTCTTATTTGTTTGTTTACAGTAGCAATCGCATCCTTCTCTGGCCTTGTCTCAGGGCTGTGTGTTTGTTTGCACTCTTCTATCAGTGATAATCAAGGATCAGGTAAAATTTGCATCTCTTTGTGTAGCTTGATGATTAAAGTGGGAGAACGCAGTAGAAGGGTTGCTCATTCAGTGAGATTTGCATGCACAAAACCCATTTGGACTCCCCCCCAGACCTGCTTTTCTTCCAAGTCCTGCTGTTCCCTGTTCAGCCATTCACACCTTTCCCAACTTTATTTTCAGAACCTTCTGGATAGGACTTGAGGAAGTAAAGACTGCAGTGTTGTCCTACTAGTGTCTTGCTGAATCCTTTCTTCCTGCTGTGCTCACTGGCATGCTGGGATTAGTCATTCCTACAAGCTCTGTGCTGTAGTTTTGACCATGATAAGAGCAGGTAACATGGGCCAGTGCAGCTGATCACAGAACCAGTCACAGAACCACAGACTGGTAGGGCTTGGAAGGGACCTCTGAAGGTACTCCAGTCCAACACTCCTGCTAACATAGGTTTATCTAGAACAGGTTGCACAGGAATGCATCCAGGTGGGTTTGGGACTCTCCAGAGAAGAAGGCTCCACAGCCTCTCTGGGCAGTGTGCTCCAGTGCTCCAGCACCCTCACAGCAAAGATCTTCATGTTCCAGGTGCCTGTGTTCTGCCGTGTCAGCAATCTGCTCCTCTTTTGACCGGGCCTCCCGAAACAGAGGACAGGCACTATTTCTGCACACAGCTGGTCTGTAGCTGCAATGCCAGGCATCAGAGAGGGCAGTTAAGCCACGATACCATCAGCAGAACTGCCAAAGACAGCTTGTGGATAGGACATGTTGCCACCTGGCATACGCTGGACAAGCGTCCATGCTAAACCACTGCAGGGCCCATAGGAGGAGCAAAGACAAGCTGAGGTCAGACCTTGCTTTCTTCAGTGTCCTGGACAGAATCTGACCACAACCAAATGAAATATAAACCTTGACTCCTAGAAAGCAACCTCACACGTGGTAGGGTAAATACCTCCTGCATTATACAAACATTGATCCAGCTCCTATAGCAGTGGCATTCATGTCACCACTTGGGTGACAACCAGGCTGTAGCAATCTGCAAATATTTAAATTGCACATGATTGGCTTGTCAGTTTTGTCTCATCTGTTTATATGCAAACAGACCTTGTGACTAGGTCACTAGCAATGTGCCAGAGCTTGAAGGCTCAGCAGGTTTAGTTGGTTAGGTCTGACATGAATGTTAATAATGCTTTTCCTTAGATGAGCATTAGATCCCCTTTGCTTCTGAAGACCAACATCAAAATTCAGACATTTAATTTGCTCATTGACATTTATTAAAATACCTCCATCCTTGAATATCAAGTTAAGGCAATGGTAGCTAATTTTGTTAGTCTAGATGACGTTGGAAGTATATTTAAATCTGATTGAGAAACATTTAATACTTACTAAGAAAAGGAAAAAATGAAAGGTCAATGGTATAAAATGTTGAGAGCTTCAAACCCAGTAAAATTGAAGAGTTTGTTCTTTGAAGTAACTGAATGAAGCCTCCAAAACAGTTGCAATAGGGATGTTTCACAATGTTAAGAGCCTTCTAGTGCTTCCCAAAATAGGCCTCAGTATCCTAACAAGACAGAGACCTCTTGCCTAGAGATGAAGAAAAGGATGTTTGAAACATTTCTGACCATTTATATTTAAACCTTTTCAGCCTGAAAATTCTTGTGTTAGGAGGTTAAATGTGGACACAGTAGAGATGAATGTGTCCTGTGAGCCTTTCACTCCACCAGAAGAGATAAAATCTCTAATTCAAAGTCTGTCATTTACGTGGTGGGGGAAAAAAAAAAAAAAAGAAAGAAAAAAAAATATATCCACCTATTGTAGAAAGGCCTTGCTTTGAATGTTATTAAGTACATAGAAATGTACAATCATAGAATGTTTTTTTTGGAAGAGACCTTATAGATCATCTAGTTCCAACCCTCTCACCATGAGCAGGGACACCTCCCACTAGACCAAGTTGCTCAAGGACCCTTCTGATCTAGCCTTGAATACCTCCAGGGAGGGAGCATCTGCAGCCTGCCTGGGCAACCTATTCCAGTGTTTCAGCATCCTCACTGGAGAGAATTTCTTCTTAATCTCCAGTTTAAATATCCTCTATTCCAGCTCAAAGCCATTGCTCTTCGTCCTATCACTACAAGTCCTTGTCAAAAATCCCTCTCCAGCTTTCTTGCAGGCCCCCTTCAAGTACTGGTAGGCTGCTCTAAGGTATCCCCAAAGCCTTCTTTGCTTCAGGCTGATGAGACTCAACTCTCACAGCCTGTCCCCACAGGGGAGGCCATAAAGTCTTCTCAGTTCCAAATGATAAGGAAAGGCATTTAGAAACACAGACGTGAAGGAAAGGCTACATTTGTCAGATCAGTTGAAAACAGAAGGATAGAGAAGAACACATGTCACTGGCCTCTTCAAGTGACCACCTCAAATCACTGTCTGATCTCATATTAACAACTGACTTCTTAGGTATAGTTCTAGTTTCACACCACAATTAGAAACGAAATAGTGAATTTCTTGGTAAATTCCTTCTGTCTGTGAATTCATGCAGCTGTAATTGAGAGAAGTGCATTCAATCTTCTAGGGGTTGAGAGCAACAAGAGATACGTAAGTACAAAGAATTAGGGGTTTTCTCTTTTTAAGAAAAGCTTCTGTGTCTTTGCAGATCAGTAGATGGGTATGTCTTGTTCAGTCAAGGAGAAAGGGCAAACAGTGTGAGGCTTGCTGCGAGGACTCAAGGCCACACCTTGAGTACTGTGTCCAGTTCTGGGCCCCTCCATTTAAGAAAGATATTGAGATGCTCAAATGTGTCCAGAGAAAGGCAACAAGGCTGGTGAGAGGGCTGGAGAACAAACTCTATGAGGAGTGGCTGAGGGAGCTGGGGGTGTTCAGCCTGGAGAAGAGGAGGCTCAGGGGAGACCTTATTGCTCTCTACAACTACTTGAAAGGAGATTGTAGCCAAATGGGGGTTGGTCTCTTGTCCCAGGGACCCAGTGACAGAACAAGAGGACACAGCCTTAGACTGTGCCAGGGCAGGTTTAGGCTGGACATTAGGAAGAAGTTCTTCACAGAAAGAGTGAGTTGCCACTAGAATGGGCTGTCAGGGAGGTGGTGGAGTCACCATCCCTGGGAGTGTTTAAAAAGAGACTGGATGTGGCACTTGGTGCCATGATTTAGTTGATTAGATGATGTTGGGTGATAGGTTGGCCTTGATGATCTTGGAGGTCTTTTCCAACATGATTAAATCTGTGATTCTGTGGTTATGTGCCTTGGTCCTGTTTCATCATGTTTCTTCTGGAACACTGTATTTTGACTCCTCTAAGGGAGTTTTGCCATTTCCTTAGCCTTGCCTGTCACACTGAGCTGGGATAAGGTTATTCCTAGGTGAAACTTCTCTATCAGTCAATGTGCACAGAGATTCAGTGACTAGCACCAGTGGGAGTAAAGCTAGCAGTTTGCCTAGGAGATACCTGAATTCTTATTGGGGTGTCCTACAGAAAGGCCTTTAAAATCCATCAGACTTCTCAAAGTGATTCTGTTCATTAATCCCATCTGAGATTTCATACTGGAAGTTCATCTTGGGCACTCTCCTTCAGGGATGCATGAAGGGTAGTATCTGGTCATATTGAAGAATGCAGAGGAACATCTTTGAAAAGTGGGGAAGAATTGAAAAGTACTATGGAAAAAAAATAGACTACCTTCTTCTCTTGCACAGGTCTGCTTATTCAAAGTTTCTCCCATAAATCCAACCAAAATAGGATGACTGTAAATTGCAGTAGGCCTATGAAGGCTACTGCTGATGTTGATGAGATTTAAGTTGTGTCCTTAGAATGGGCCTGAGGAGCTGCCCACAGCCTTGAGATCTCCTACTTTAACATTTATTTCAATAGAGCACAGTAGACTGGAACAAGACTGGGGCTGTTCAGCCTGGAGAATAGAAGTCTCTGAGGAGACCTTATAGCAGCCTTCCAGTACCTGCAGGGGCTGCGAAAAAGCTGGGGAGGGACTGCTTTACAAGGGCTTGTAGTGATAGGATGAGGGGCAATGGCTTTGAGCTGGAGTAGGGGAGATTTAGGCTGAAGATTAGGAAGAAATTCTTTCCAGTGAAGGTGGTGAGACACTGGAACAGGTTGGCCAGGGAGGTTATAGATGCTCCCTCCCTGGAGGTATTCAAGGTCAGCCTGAACTGGACCTTGAGTGACTTTGTCCGTTTTGTCCATGCCCCTGCCTATGGCAGGGAGGTTGGAACTAGATGATCTTTAAGGTCCTTTCCAATCCAAACCATTCTATGATGATATGATAAATAGGAAGAAATTGCATGTCACCTTGGAGGAGTTTTAAAGACTCAGAGATGTGGTGCTAAGGGCCATGGTTCAGCACTGGCCTTGGTAGAGAATGGTTGGACTGGATGATCTTGAAGGTCTTTTCTAACCAAAAATGGGTTCTGTGACAATTAGTTTGTGAAATGCCTACCCCAGGAAAAAAAATTATAACTGATTTATCATGACTTGTTGTGACAGGACAAGGGGTGATGGTTTTAAACTAAAAGAGAGAGGTTTAGACCAGATAGAAGGAAGACATTTTTGATGCTGAGGTTGGTGAGACACTGGCCCAGGTTGCCCAGAGAGGTGAGGGATGCCCCATCCCTGATAAACATTTGGTGTGAGGGTAGTCAGGGTTAGTTAGTTGCAGATGCCTCTGCTGACTGTGTGGAGTTTGGACTTGGTGATCTTTAAAGGTCCCTTCCAATCCTGGAGCATCATGTGATTGACATCTGTTTGTGTTTTTTTCAAAGGTGGCTTTTGTTGGAGAACTTGGAATTCTGTGTACTAAGTTTGGGATCAGAAAGAACTTCTGTTGATAACATTGGTGTGATAAAGATGCCTTGAAGCTCTTTCAGTGACTTTATAGATCAATATGACTTCCCAGAAAGTAATTTTGTTCATTTATTTGATTTACAATTGTATGACAAAGTACAGTGATGCTTTATTGTCTGTCTCTTTACTCTCAGCATAGCTGAAGGAATGCAGAGCATTTATTAAGGCATCTAGGTTCTCAGTCTTTAATATTGAAAGACAATGACAGAGTATTCATGGTTTCAGTCATTCAAGATGAGGAATTTGGACCAACAACAAGTTGCTCTCCAAGCAGTTTCCTACTGCTCCAGTACCCAGCATCTCTGAGCAGTGATGCTCACTGCTGATTTACAGAGTACATCAAGCAGCAGATGAGCAACTCCATGTGCTATCTGAGGAACATGCCTTTCTGCAATCTGGAAAGACCATATGTAGGAGAAAGCTGAGTCTCTTGTAGTCTCTGAAGTGAGTCTAAGCAGAGCCAGTCATCCTTGGCATTTTGGGCTGAGAAGGCTGCTCTTCACAACCACAAAAAGAGAACTGAAAGTAAGCTGCTTGGTCATAGCATTATAATCTCTGAGTTGGGATGCATTATTGGGTGCATTAAGAAGAATGCGGCCAGGAGGTTGAGGACAGTTCTCCTCCCCCTCTACTGTGCCCTGGTTTGGCCATACCTGAAGTATTGTGTCCAGCTCTAGAGTCCCCAGGTCAAGAGACAGGGAACTACTGGAGAGAGTCCAGTGGAGAGGCACAACGATGATGAAGGGACTGGAGGAGAGGCTGAGAGAGTTGGAGCTGTTAAAACTGGAGAAGAGCAGAATGAGAGGGGATCTTTTCAGTGCTCACCAAGAGCTAAAGGACAGGGGTCAAGAGGATGGGGCTGGGCTCTTTACCAAACTGACAAGAGAACTCTTGTGTTTTCAGCAAGTCTCTGTCCTAACAGTAGTGGGTGCAAGAAGAATTAGTGTCAATTTTTTTAGGTTAACATACTTGCTCTGGTCATGAGGGGCAAAGTGGTCCCACTGAGGGAGCAGCAGCCCCTGAAAGACTTGTCTCTTGAATGGCAGCTTTCACTTGACTTCTGTATTGAGTGAGAAGCCACTGCAATCAAGTCAGGAGAAGAAAGATTTGACCTGTATTGTTAAATATCTAAGGTGTTTTGAGCCTAAATGGAGTGTCGAAGCCTACATACCCTGCTTCCAAACAAAAAGTCTACTCATTTCCTCCTAAATTATTCACCCTGATGCATCTGAGGACATGGCAGGGCAGTTGGAACTAGCTGATCTTTATGTTCCCTTCCAACCCAAACTGTTCTGCCATTTGCTGTAGGAAGGTGTTGGCTCCAACAGCTGTGAAGAAAAAAAACATAGAATCATAGAATGGTAGGGTTGGAAGGGACCTCAAGGATCATCTAGTTCCAACCTCCTGCCATAGGCAGGGACACCTCCCACTAGTACAAGTCACTCAAGGCCTCATCCAACCTGGCCTTGAACACCTCCAGGGAGGGAGCAGCCACAATCTCCCTGGGCAGCCTGTGCCAGTGTCTCACTACCCTCACTGTAAAGAACTTCCTCCTAACATCCAATCTAAATCTCCCCTCTGCCAGTTCAAACCCATTGGCCCTTGTCTTGTAAGGCCTTGTAAATAGTCCCTCCCCAGCCTTCCTGTAGGCCCCCTTCAGATACTGGAAGGCTACTATAAAGTCTTCTGGAAGCCTTCTCCTGTCCAGGCTGAAGTATTTTTTGTTTTAAACTAATCTTAGATAATAAGTGGGCAGATTTTCTTCCATGAAGGTGGGGACATAGTTTTCAACCACTGCAGGCAGAAGGGTTTGTCAATAAAGAGCTGAGAAAGCAGCTTCTAGTGATCTTGATATCAGGCAGATGTGAAAGGACAGACAAACTGATAGCTGGAGATACGTAGGAAATGCAAACCTTTGAAAGCTGTTCCTGAGTCCTCCTTTTGTCCTGCTTCCTTGTCCCATCTCTAGCCATGTCCAGGCTTAACTTTATCCAGTCTTTTTCCATCCAAATACTTGCATTCCCAAGGACTGACCCAGCTAGGAGCTAATGCTGTTTGTATTTGAGATAATAGAGATACAGAACTGAAAGAGCTGACATTTCTGCCAGCTGGGTCTAAACCTTGTCGCTATCTGTCTTTGCAGCTGTATGTAGATGCCAGAGTGGATAGGGAAGGAGATTTGCTCATTTTTATGGTGCATTGTTGTATGTTTATCAGCTCTTGCAAAAGGAGGAAAATTCACTGGAACAGAACACTTCTGTGAGCACTACACAAAATCTTGGCATCACAGCCTGGTTTTTCTCCACTGTTAATTAAATTCTCATTATTGTGACCAAGCTCTTTTGCCTTTTGGGACAGCATTGAAGATTGTAGGCTTAAGCACAAGCTAAATCCTACTTATAAACTACCTGAGAACCACAGGTCCATAAATGATGTGTTACATGGCTATTGAAAGAAATTCTTAGTAGTGTAGTTCCTGCCCTTCCATAACATGTCTGCTTTGTTAGAGAAAGCAAGGATTTAAATCGTGGAATCACTGAATGGTAGGGACCTCTGGAGATCATCTATTCTAAACCCCCTGCTAAAGCAGGGTCACCTAGAGCAGGTTGCACAAGAACACAGCCAGAAAGGTTTTGAAAGTCTCCAGAGAAAGAGACTCCATAACCTCTCTGATCCAGCGTTCCGGCACCCTCATAACAAAGAAGTTTCTACTTATGCTTAAGTGAAACCTCCTGTGTTCTAGTTTGTGCCCACTGCCCCTCGTCCTGTTGCTGGCTACCACTGAAAAGAGCCTCACGCAATCGNACTGAGTTTTAGCCTGGGTCATTTTACAAAGTGTGGGGGGTGGGTAACTCCCAAACCGTCACACCAGATGTGGCCTCAACAGGGCAGAGTTGAGGAGCAGGAGAAATATTTTCTTTACTTTCCAGGTGGGCAGGTTAGGCATCAGGTACTTAGCTAGCCTCTTTGTTCTCAAATCCTTAAATATGGCCCTGGGATCTCTGTGCTTGGACTAGTGTGTGCCACCATGTTATCTCAATGCCCAGATGCAACTTGGATGGATTGTCCCAGCCAAATCTAATGTATTGCAGGTACCTCCATGCCTGTGAAAAGATTTTGGTGTTTTGGGAGAAGAAACTGATTTGCATACACTCGATTTTTATTCTTGCAGTAGCTGTTCTCTGCCAATTATGCTATTAATAGACTGGTGTGTAGGAAGGTGACATACAGTACCCTGGGCTGCATCCAAAGCAGTGTGACCTACAAGATGAGGGAGGGGATTCTCCCCCTCTACTCTGCTCTCAAGAGACCCCACCTGGACTACTGCGTACAGTTCTGTGGCCCCCAAAAAAAGGAGGACATGGAACTGGTGGAGCAAGTCCAGAGGAGGCCACAAAGATGATCAGAGGGCTGGAGAACCTTCCCTGTGGGAATGGGCTGAGACAGTTGGAACTATTCAGCCTGAAGAAGAGAAGGCTCTGGGGAGACCTCAGAGAAGCCTTCCAGTACCTGAAGTGGGCTACAGGAGAGCTGGGGAGGGACGTTTTACAAGAGCTTGTAGCGACAAGACAAGAAGAAATGGGTTGAGCTTAAGGAGGGCAGATTTAGACTGGAGGTTATGAAGAATTTTTTTACAGAGAGGATGGTGAGATACTGGAACCAGTTGCCCAAGGAGGCTGTGGATGGATGCTTCCTCCCTGGAGCTGCTGAAGGCCATTTTGAACAGAGCCTTGAGCAACCTGGTTGAGCAGGAGGTGTCCCTGCCCATGGCAGGGGCTTTGGAACTAGATGATCTTTAAGGTCCCTTCCAACCCAAACCTTTTTTATGATTCCATGTCAGCATACTCCTGGCTGCCCTCTCTATAGTGGGGTTGTGTAGGTTCTGTGTCAGAAGTGGTTCAGGGATCACAGTTTGTTTTACAGGCTGGTTGAGGTAAATAATTGCCTTACCTGGATGCCTGCAGTACTGTGAGTGTACAGCAGGAGAGGAGATTTCATGGCTTTAAAGACACCTGCTGTGTTTTGCAAACTCATCAGTGTCTCTTCAATTTTTGCAAATGGGCACGAGCAAGGACCCGATAGATTGTTTAACCAGGAGCTGTCAGATATTGGCGTGTCAGATGCTATTCAGCTTCCTTAAACCCCTGCTTTCAACCAACACACACAAAATATAATCAAATCCAACCAAACAGAATCGAATCCAACCAGAGTTTGCTGGCTAGAATTTGTCTTGAATCTTCTGGAGACTATTTGTCTTAGTCTTTTGGAGACTATTTGTCTATTTCAAAGTCTGTTTGGCTCCATGGTAACAGTTTATTATTTTCAGACGCACTTCTGCCAGTAAGGAGTCTGGAAGAAAAGGTTTGTAAATAAAGGGTGCAGATGAATGGCTTAAGGGGTATATGGAAGGTGCAGAGGTGGGTGAGATGCTTTGGAAAATCCTGCTGTATTCTCATTCATGTTGTGTTGAGTTCTGGGATCCTCAGTTCAAAAGGGACAGAAAGCTACTGGAGAGCATCCAACAGAAGGCCACAGAGATGCTGGGGTCCTGGAGCATCTCTGTGAAGAGGAATGGCTGAGACACCTGAGGCTGTTTAGCCTGGAGGAGAGAAGCCTGAGAGGGAATATGCTCAATGCTACAGGGTGGGGGTCAAGAGGATGGGGCTGGGCTCTTTTCAGTGGTGCCCAGCACAGGACAAGGGACAATGAATGTAAACTAGAACAAAGTAGGTTTCACTTGAACTTAGGGGCAAACTTTAGTTTAATGGTGCTGGAATCCTGGAGAAGGTTACCCAGAGAGGCTGTGGAGTCTCCATGTCTGGATATTTTCAAAACCTGCCTGAGCATGTTCCTGTCCAGTCTGATTTAGGTGAACCCGCTTTAGGAGGGGAGGTTGGACTAGATGATCTCAGGAGGTCTCTTCCAACTCCTACTGTTGTATGATTCTATGTTTCCATGCTAGCCCACAGCCCATATTTCAAACACTACCTGAAATTAGGAGGCAATTTTAAAAGATGTTCTTGAGTCAAATTTGAACCTTCAGCACAATTTAGACTCTGCAGGTAGATCTTAAAACTTTAAAAGCAGGGAAGCGCTTTGGAAATGTTTTCTTTGTGGCTTTTGTTATTGATGTTTAATTTGCCAGGCAACAAATTGCAAGTTCCCTCTTCAAGCCTTAGACCTGTGCATCACTGGAACTTCAACAGATCAATCTCCTCTCTTGAAGACTGGGCAGTGCTTTGTGGCCCATTTCANATACTGTGAACTTAGGGAAAGTAAAAGTGATGTTGAAAGTGAAGGGGCAAAAAGGGAATTGGTCTTTCTTGCTAAAAATACTGAAGGAGCTGGTTTGAGATCATAGCCTACTCTACAGATCATCCATTCCCTTGTATCAATGAAGAAGACCCCTTGGGAGTCTCTATAGGTCGTGGAGAGGTCAAAGGCAGTGTGAGGACACATCAGTATCCTGTCCTTACAGCAAGCTGGGGGCACAGAACCATCTTCTCTGGTGTCTCTAAACTCTTTCCTTATCTTTCAGAGCTGTTTGGCAAGTCTGTTTACTCCGAATTCATCATTCTATGTCTTACTTCCACTGGTTGTTCACTACCTTTCTTTTTCCTGTATTAACATCTTGGGTTTACACCTCTCCACTCTTCTTTTTTTCCCTAACCCCAAATACAAAACAACATAAAAGAAGCAATCCCATAATCAAGAAACCATCTTGTTTGACTTGCTTTGTTCAGATACTTCAGATGGTAACAAACCTTTTAGCACAACCTGTTGTGACAGGACAGGGGGTGATGGTTTTAAGCTAAAAGAGGGAGATTTAGACCAAACAGAAGGAAGACATTTTTGATGCTGAAGGTGATGAGACACAGGCCCAGGTTGCTCAGAGAGGTGGGAAATTCTCCATGTCTGGTAAATATTAAGTGTGAGGTTACTCAGGGCTCTGATCAACATGGCCTGATTTCAGATGTCTCTGCTGACTGCAGTGGGTGTTGGACTTGGTCACCTTTAAAGGTGCCTTCCAACCCAAACCATTTCATGATTCTATGATTGTCTTCCAACAGACAAAACTGGCAAAGTTGTTTCCTAAATGGATGAATTATTTTACCTTCTGCTCACTTCAGATATATTTTGCTGTTCTGGAAAGGGAAGTGGTTTATCACTTTAGAAGTTTTGTGTTCTAAGTCATAAAACAAATGGAAGGTTTCATACTGTAACAGCAATGAAAAGGTATGAGTGAAGAATAAGAATTCCCTCCAAAATGGATGTGTATCTGTGTGTGTCTGCCTGTTGATGGATGGTGATGGGAGGATAGGTTGATTTGTAGGAGATGAAGGTTGTCTGCAGACTCTCAGGTAGCCAGTATCATAGAATCAGTGAAAGTTTTGGGTTGGGAGGGACCTTAAAGATCATCTAGATCCACCCCCCCACCATGGGCAAGGACACCTCCCACTGGACCAACTTGCTCAAGGCCCTGTCCATCCAGACCTTGAACACCTCCAGGGAGGGCCATCCAGAGCCTCCCTGGCCAACCTGCTCCAGTGTCTCACCACCCTCACTGGAAAGAACTTCTTCCTAACATCTAGTTTAAATCTCCCCTCTTCCAGCTCAAAGCCACTACAAGCCCTTGTAAAAAGGCCCTACCTGGTTATAGAATCTAGTTCTTCAGTAATCTTTTTTTTTAAAGCTGTTTTCCAGGGAAGGAAACTCAGGCAATGATGTGGTTAGACAATTTCTTCAGTAATTTTTTAAACATTACTGTCCCAGTTGAAAAAAGGCTTATTTAACCAAAGTGATTCATGAGAGCTGCTGTCTAGAAGAGGTGAGCTCTGCAGATTGGTGGCCTTTCTAAAGGCAGAACACCAAACCTAGCACTTAGAAATTGTTAGGCAGTAAGTAGCTGAACTGCTGGCTTGTTTGCAGTTGACATTGTCACCTGCATGAGTTCTGCTCTACATTAACCACACTGTGCAAGAGCTTCTGCCAGGCAGGATTGTCCAAGAGGAAAAGAGGTACAGGGAATGTGCAGGAATCATTATCATTTGGCACACCATTTATGGTGTAGTGGCAGCCCTGGAAGAGCTAGAAAATGATTGGACTTGAATATCTCAGAGGTCTTTGCCAACCATGGTGATTCTGTAATTACGTGTGATGCTGTGCGAGGCATCAATCCTCGAGGTGCAGGATGCCACCTTCACCATTTTCATTACTCACTGAATAGCTTGTCTGGGCTGCAGAAACACAAAGATACTGAAGGGAGTGAAACATCTCCCTGCTGAGGGAAGGCTGAGGGAGCTGGGACTCTTTAGCTTGGAGGAGAGGAGACTGAGGGGTAACCTCATTCATGTTTATAAAGATGTGAAGAGTGAGTGTCAGGAGAAAGGAGCCAGGCTCTGCTCAGTGATGTCCAGTGTTAGTACAAAGGGCACTGGGTGCAAGCTGGAGCAGAGGTGGTGCCAGGGGAACATAAGACAAAACTTTTTCACTGTGTGGGTGACAAAACACTGGAACAGGCTGCCCAAGGGGGTTGTGGAGTCTCCTTCTCTGGAGATATTCAAAACCTCTCTGGATGTGTTCCTGTGTGACTTGCTGTAGGTGATCCTGCTCTGGCAAGAGGTGTTGGACTGGATGATCTTTTGAGGTCCTTTCCAGCCTCCAATGTTCTGTGATTCTGTGTGACCAGCAAAGCCACAGTGACATTGTTAGATGGAATTACAACATAAAACAAGTTACTGGGTCACTTCTTGTTACAAAGGTCATCATGCCTGAGAAGCTGTTGCCTTGGACTCCGAGAGGAATTCATTACTCCAGTTCCTCTAACAATTTCATAACAGGCTATCAAGATGTGCCAGCTTCTTTCCAGTGACACAACAGAAAGCCTTGGTGCCCACATAGGAGACCTCTTCCCTCACACTAGAGACAAATTCCATCAGGCCAAAGTTAAGTTTTGTAGATGTGGGATTTAGCCAGTGTAATGTAACAACAGATATCTCAGTGAGGAGGTTTCATCCATGCTGCTGGCTCCTTTACAGGTTGTTTGGATGTGACTAACAGAGTTCTCTACAAAGCCTCTGCTTTAATGAAGTGTGGTTTGGGATGCCACCATGTCCTGTGAACTTTAGCATACTGGTTTTCTTATTCAGTGGAGCATCAACCTGCTTTAGATTCCTTGATAGATTTTTCAGCTGCTGTTCAAAACAAGTTGTGCCACCACTTGAAACCTTACACTTTTTTCTTTACGAAGGTCTATTCCTGGGAGCATTAATAATTTATGTGCTTTGTAATTTCAATATTAAAATCCTGAAGACACCTGAGAACATCTTTAAGTTAATAAGGGGAAGCTAGATGAATAAGAGTCTCTGTTCCTGAAGTGTGCTAAAGACAGTGGTGTAAAAATTTTACACCTTCAGTGCTCTATGAAAATGTCTGAGAATACATTTTAGTTCCCACTTGGAAGTATCAGAATGGGCATTTTAAAAGTAGAGAATTGTTAAATTAAGGAAGGATATTAATAGTTAACTCTTCTCATGTTGGATATCAAGGTTGCCAGCACCTTTTGGCAGAGCTGAGTGGAAAACACCACAGGAAAAAAAAATGGAAAAAAGAGAATCAAAGAACTGTTCCTGTTGGAAAAGACCTCCAAGATCATTAAGTCGATGTTAACATCATGGCCACCAAACCATATTCCAGAGTGCTGTGTCCACACATTTCTTGAACACCTCCAGAGATGGCGAGTCCACCACATCCCTGGGCAGCCTGTTCCAATGCCTGACCACTCTTGCAGCAAAGAAATTTTTTGTGATACCCAACCTAAACATCTGGCACATCTTGAGGCCACTTCCTCTCACCCTATCACTTGATATTAGGGAGACGAGACCAACTCCCACTTCAGTCCAAGCTCATAGAGAGCAATGAGGTCTCCTCTCAGCCTCCTCTTCTGCAGACAACTCCAGTTCCCTCAGCTGCTCCTCATAAGGCTTATTCTCTAGACTCTTCACCAGGTTCATTTCCCTTCTCAAAGACTGATGTAGAATGATTTATTTCTCAATGCTGGATTTTTGGTTTTTGTTTAGTCATTTGGAAAATGACAATTGAAATTCCTACTAGCTTGGGGAGTGATGTCAGACCTTACTTTGACCACTCCCTAAGGGTCAGAGAACCTCATGCCTGAAGTACAGCACTTCTCATGCACTTTGACTTAGAGAAATGTACTAATGAGCAATCAGGGAAAAAAAAAAATCTTTACCTCAGGGCATTCTGCAGAGACTTCACAGCCTTATCCTCATTTGCTTTGTGCTGAGACACAGGAGGAGAGTGCTGATAGGATCAGAGCTCAGGGAGCAGAGCTGCAGGGCTTGAGCTTAGCCTTTCTGTTGCTCCAGGCTCTGTTTTATTAAAGAACAGCAGGTAGTTCTGAAGTTGCTGCTACGAGTTGAGCACATGACAGATTCTGTATGCAACTGAACTCATTCTGGAGGGGTTCTCCCGTGTTTTTGGACAGTCTAGCTGGAAAGATGCCACACCAGGCAAAACTGGAAAGAACCTAAAGATATGGGGAACTCACTGGGAGTTGGGGCAGCTGGTGTTTAAGAGCTTTCTCAAGGTTTTAACATTGCATGACATAGAAGAATCATCTCAGCTAACTTTACAGACTTCAAAAAGAAGGAGCTAACCCCTCACAGGGCATGTGACCCTGCATGTTGACATACATGTCCTTTCTAACATGCTTTTCTCTGAGAGTGACATGCCTCTGTCCTGGTCTGAGCTAGAGTAGAGCTGGTTCTGGTCAGTGCTGTGACTTCCCAGCTCAGGCTCTGCTCAGTCCCTTTCTGCAGCTCAGGGAATGTTCTCACAGACAAGGCTGCACCTAGCAGTGAGAATACAGATGGGCAGAGTTAGCACCAAGGGTTGGGATGCAGACCAAGGGCGCTGCTACATCTTGTATGCTACATGGGGGTGCAGAGTAAAAGGCCACACCTGGAGAGAGGATTGGACATTTCAAGTAACCTTAAGTTGACCAGCAAGGGATTCCAGCCCCTGGACATCATACTTGGTGTGAAGCTGAGGGATCTCCAGGTCAGTTTCTTCCTCTTGTTCAGTGACTAGCGTCCAAGGAGAACTCTGTCCATTCTGCCTGTAACACCAATCTATGAGTTCTCGAATCCACTTCCAGAATCCAGCTTCTGAATCTGGCTCCCATCTGCCACTGAGTCCAGTCTGGGACTTCTGCCACAGCATCAGTGGTGATGGTGATCGATTGCTATCAACAGGGCTTGGGTTTGACATTAGTTTGTATCTATTTCATTTTGTTGTCATTGTTTTCATTAAAGCAAGTTTAATTTCTTTCCAAACCCATCAGTCTCTCCTTCGTTCTCTTTCTCTTCCCTTTGGGAAGGGAGAGAACCTGGTAGAGAACCTCTGGCACTTGGTTAGTAGCCAGCCCAGCCCTGACCTTGGACATCTGGGAAGTGCAATGTCCATGGGCTCTCTAAAGCCAGTACTTGGGGTATTTAGTGTGAAAAGCACAGCAGAACCAATGCTCTTTGGATTGTGCATAACAACATTTAGCTCCTTAAGCTCTTACCCATCTCACATCAGTGTGTGTTCCCTTCTCCTGGCCAGTGTCACTAAACTGGAAGCACAGAAATGTCATCCTGCTCAGGTCTCCTAGCTTTTAACTGTGACTGTTATTGCCAGGCTGTTAGGGAGTAGACCTAAGCCAAGGGATAACGGAGACATGCACAGAATTCCACTGGGGTTATGGGGAAAGCTGTGGAATGAAGCAACAAACACATCCTACCCCTTCTATAAACCCCTCATTATAAAGGCAGTATCACCTCCCACAGGCATAAAACTTCCCCGGGGGCAGCTGATTCCTCCAGAAACTGAAAGCTTCTGCAAAACTTGAGTCTTATTTCAGAAAGTAATGAAAGGAAGTGTCCATTTAGATGAGGAGGAAAATCTCCTGAGGTCTTTTCTGAGGGATATTTTGGCTGTCAACTTGCCACAAAAAGAGCTGCAATTTTAGGATTTGTGTGTGAAGGTTCTGAAGAAGGGTACCATGGCCACATCCTTGCTGCTGGCTGGCTGCACACCTTTACAATGTGCCAGAGGTTCCTGTTTCAGCCATATCCATCAGTGACGGTGACAACAGTGTTCCTTGAAAAGAGAAGAGACAGAGAAGCTGCTGCCTGTTGGATGCTTTGCACCTTGTTTGTAGGTACCTAACCAGGACTGGAGTTGCCTAAAAGGTTTGTCTGGTGTGTGGTGAATGTGTGAAGTCTGGCTTCCAACTCCGTTATATACTAACCCAAGGCAGATGCTTTACAGCATTGTCTGTAAGCTGGTGTTTACAAAAGTCCAGCATGGAGCAGTCTTTAGTACCTGTCACTGAAAAAAACATTGCTTTGTTATACCCCAAAGTACTGTTAGTCATCATGTGAGGAGACTCCACCTTGAGTAGCTGGTCCAGCTCTTGACCCCTCAATTCAAGAAGGACATAGAATTGTTTGAGCAGGTCCAGAGGAGAGCCATGAAGATGATCAGAGGGCTGGAGCACCTCTCCTATGATGAGGCTGGGAGAGTTGGGGCTGTTCAGCCTGCAAAAGAAAAAGCTTTGGGGAGACCTAGCAGCCTTCCAGTATTTGAAGAGATCTCTAAGAGAGCTGGAGAGGGACTTTTGACAAAGGCATGGAGTGATAGGACAAGGGATAATGGCGTCAAATTGGAAGAAGCTGGTTTTAGATTAGGCATTAGGAAGAAATTCTTCCCCATGAGAGTGATGAGGTGCTGGAACAGATTACCCAGAGAAGCTGTGGAGGCTCCAAGCCTGGATGTGCTGAAAGCCAGGTTGGATGGGGCCTAGGGCAAGATGGTCTAGCTGCCCTCCTGTGGCAGGAGTTTGGAACTAAGATGATCATTAAGGTCCCTTCCCAGCCAAACTATTCTTTGATCACCTCTTTAAAGTCTTAATCCTGATTCAATAGTCAGTTCCTTATCTTGGGTGAAAACTTTTGGTGTTGATTAGAATATTAATTTTAGTAAATCAAGGTCAGACCTTTTTTAAGGCTTTGCATATTGCATAAGAAAACTTAATCTCAGGGCTGTAAACAGTGTTGCTGTTAAACAGACAGGAAACACTTCCAGCTGGAGTCTCTGAAATGTAAATGAGCCAATTTTATCCCTTGATCTTCACAAACCTCTCACCATGTTGCCACTACAGAAGAGAAAAATAATTCCAGTATCACTTCCAAAGAGACCATGTGTTCACAGGGAGCAGCCTGCAGCTAAGCACTGGCACGCTCTTCACTGCAGTTTGGAGTGTATCTCTTGCTATAGATCAACCACAGAGGATGGCTTGCAGCACAACTTGGTTTTGTACTGACTTGGAATCATTATGGGACTTTTACAAGGGCTTGCTTGTAGTGATAGGATGAGGGGCATTGGCTTTGAGCTGGAAAAGGGAAGATTGAGACTGCAAATTAGGAAGAAAATCTTTACAGTGAGAGTGGTGAGACACTGGAACAGGTTACCCAGCGAGGTTGTGGATGCCCCCTCCCTGGAGGTGTTCAAGGCTGGGTTGGATGAGGCCTTGAGCAACCTGTTCTAGTGAGAGATGTCCCTGTCCCTGGCATAGGGGTTGAAGCTAGATGATCTTTAAGGTCCCTTCCAAACCACACCACTCTACGATTCTGTGATCATGAGTCTGAGCTGCTACTTGTATATGGATGCTTCACAGTGGAGTGAACACAACTGGTAAATGTCTACCTAAGAAAGAATCCAGTGTTACTATGTATTTAGGTATTGAGTAAGCAGAATGCAGCTCTGACCTTGCCAATGTGGAGAGCAAACCAATGAAACAGCTGAGTGTCCTGACTGATGCCACAAAGTCTTGCAGATTCTCAGTAGGAATACACTGCTCCATAGAACCACAGAATCATTTTGGTTGGAAAAACCTTGTAACATCTTTGAGTCCAACCATTGCCTAACTCTATCAAGTCTGGTGCTAAACCATGGCCCTCAGTTCTATATCTCTATGTCTTTGAGTCACCTCCAGGGATGGGGGTTCAGACACCTCCCTGAGGAGTCTGGTGCAGGCTTTGAGAACTTTCAGTCACACAGAATCACAGAATGTTAGGGGCTAGGAGAGACCTCAAAAGATCATTCAGGGCAAGTCACACAGGAATGCATCCAGGTGGATTTTGAAAGTTTCCAGAGGAGACTCCACAACCTCTCTGGGCAGCCTGTTCCAGGGCTCAAGCACCCTCACAGTGAAAATGTTTTTATGTTCCCATGGATCCTCCTCTGCTCCAGCTTGCACCCATTACTCCTTGTCCTATCATTGGACATCACTGAGCAGAGACCGGCTTCATCCTCCTGATTCTTGCCCTCCACATCTTTATAAACATGAAGGAGGTCAAGAATGAGTCATGAATTTTCTTCTAATAGCCAACCTAAACCTTCCCTGGTGAAGTTTGAGGCCATTTCTTCTCTTGCTATTGCTTGTTACTAGGGAGAAGAGACCAAACCACCACCTTGTTCCAGCTTCTTTCAGGTAGTTGTGGAGAGCAAGAAGTTTCTCAGAACATCCTTTGATTTAGAGCTTGCTTCCTGTGCAGATCCCTTAGCTGTGTTGCAAGGTTGTAGGATAGGGCAGAATATGACACTCTGTGAGCAGATCAGTGAGGAGGAACAATCTGAGATGAGCTGTGGTATGTAGAGTTAAAGCAAAACCGTAAGGATTGAGTAAGCCTGTTGCAAGTGGAGAGACTGCACAAAGTCTGTACCTACTTGGATTTCAGAGGCTTCAGAGTGCAAGGGGCCAGTAAGGAGCATGGAGAGGATGTCTTGAGGAATCATGCAAAGCCAGGGGTCTTTTGGGGAAGGGAAAACACAGACATTCTTGCCTTTTCCTCACTAGAAGGTACAACCTCCCTGTGATTTGGAGCAGTTGCAAGACTGCTGTCTCACGAACCTTCCTAGCATTTGGCAGCTAAATAACTTTCCACCATTTTCACCTGCTGGTTTTATGACTGTGAAGCTGCAACTTGGTTTTCGTTCCAACTCCACTGAGAGGGAATGGAGCTGCTGTGTGATAATCAAATTTGGTTTGCTTGACACATAATGGGATTATTGATTAGACACCCGCAGCTTGCCATTTCCAATCACATCTCCTCTTCATTTCCAAGGGATGATGGACGTAGCCTAACATGCTCAGCATCATTAAATGGAAACAGTTATTTACAGTGTTGCATCCGAATTTATCACTAATTCCCAGATCTGACAGAAAAAAATCACTCTGTGCACAGGGCACTTTTATCTTGACATTAAAAAGTGCATCAAAAGCTCAAAGATAAGAACTGAAGCTGCAGTTCCTCTATCCATATAATCTCACCTGCAGAACTGAAGCAGGAGATGTGTTAAGCACAGTTCTTGATCCTTCAGTAACTTCTGACACATTGTGCTGGTGGACAACAATTTCACCATGAGCCAGCAACGTGCCCCCATGGCCAAGAAAGCCAATGGTGTTCTGAAGTGCATTAAGGAGAATGTGACCAGCAGGTTGAGGGAGGTTCTTCTCCCCATCTACTCTACCCTACTGAGGCCATATCTGGATTATAGTGTCCAGTTCTGGGCTTTCAAGTTCGAGAGGAATAGGGAACTACTGGAGAGAGTGCAATGGAGATCCATTATGATATTGAGGGGACAGGAACATTGCTCTGATGAGGAGAGGATGAGAGACATGGAGCTGTTTAACTTGGAGGGCAGAAGACTGAAAAGGGATCTTCTCAA
>WBNM01022334.1:48359-89329 GCA_013399055.1 Ramphastos sulfuratus | reverse complement strand
CATTCCATTCCATTCCACTCCACCTTTCTTTGTTCTATTCTATCCTATTATCTGTCTTCCTTCCATTTCATATCTCTTCTATTCCATCTTTCTTCCCTCTAACATGCTCATAATACTCCCTTCCACCTCCCCCTGTCCAGGGTCAGGCTAAAATTCTCAGAGAAGAGGAAAACAAATTTCCTGCCTATCTTCCTTGCAAGCAACCTAACTCGTTAGTCCACAGATGAGTGTTCAGAGGGAGATTGCCATGTCATCCACATTCACCATTCAGCTCAAGTGTCCTGAATTACACTCAAGAGATGCCTGTTTTTTTGACCACCACCAATTCCCACATGACTAGATTAAGATATTCTGATCTGTCTGAAGCCACTGATGCCGTAGGGAGATTTTAATCCTCATTCCTGCCCATGGTTTGAACTGTATTTCCATCCGTATTGCTAAATTAAAATGGCATGAGGAAGGGTAGGAAATGAGAGGAAGAACACATTAAGAGGATTTTCTTAAACATAGCCTCAGGTCTGATGGAAAGACCTCCCTACAGAGAGAAAATCCTTCAGCTGTTTTACTGTATATTTTAGGGGAGAATAATGTCTTAATTCTGGGTCTGTAATCGTTTGCCTCTGAGATGTTTAGAAGCCTTGTTCCCTGCCATAACGTAATTATACAGCACAGAATAATTATTTTACAGTCAATTAAGTACACTAAATGTGCATATTTAAGAAACCTGACTTAAACATCATCTCTACCATGCTGCATCAAATACTGCAATTCTTCCATCTGAACCAGGAACCAATTATATCCATAATGAAGCTCAGTGGTTCAACCAGATCCTGAAGCAATGCTTGAAACTTTGTTTTGTCATGGAAATGTGGCATGCCAGACACCATAACAGGTTTGCACTCTAGGTTTACACTGACTCCATAAGCTAAAAAGGAAATTCTATAAAGTTCTTTTATTAGCACTACAGCTCAGGCTGAGTACCTCCAAAGAGGTACATTAAACAAAGAATGAGGATTTACAGTTTTTCTATCTAATTTCCTCACCCCTCATGCAACATTTGGACCAATAGTAACATTAGGGTCTGGGATATTCCCATTCTTTGTTGGGTCCTTCCATGTCCTCTAGAAGACCTACTTCTTTTCTTATCTCTAATGTCGCATCTTATTATGATGATGAGGCAATGATTTGAAACTGGGGCAGGAGAGATTTAGGTTGGACATCAGAAAGAAGTTTTGCACAATGAGAGTGGTGAAATACTGGAACAGGTTGCTCAGATATGTGGTGGAAACCTCATCCCTGGAGACATTCAAAGTCAAACTCCATGGGGTCATGACCAATCTGATCCAGCTGGAGGTGTCCCTGCTGACTGCAGGGGGGTTCACCTTTGAGCAGCCCTTCCAAATGGATGCATTCTGTGACTCTAACTTTTTTTTTTTTTTTTTGCTTGAACTGGTTGTGGGGCTTTCTTCTACTTAACTAAGTAAAAGCTCAACATAGAATGATTTCAATTGGCAAAGACCTTTAAGATCATCCAGTCCAACCATTCTTTAACTCTACCAAGGCTGGTGCTAAACCATGTCCCTCAGCACCACATCTCTGTGTGTTTGAAGCACCTCCAGCCACCTTACTGAAGAGCCTGTTCCAGTCTTCGAGAACTCTTTCAGTCAAGAAGCTTCTAAATTTGAAACATTACCTAACTCAAGCCCAAAACCATCTAGTCGCATGGAGAACTTGGTTCTTCAACAGTTACTCCAAGTATATTTAAAGAAACAAAAACAAACCAAATGTTTTAATTAAATGCTTCTTTGCTATTCTGACTTCACCTTAATTGCATAATATTTACTGTGGTTTTTTTACCTTTCTCATTGACTCACAGTAGGCAAACACAGAAGTGAAGAATGCAGTACGAAAAGCCATCAACCACTTGGGGCTTTTCTGTTTAGAGAGGCAGATGCTCTGTTAGTAGCACCTGGCTCCACTTAACATTGAGAATACAGCTGTGTTCTGGGGGAGGAGTAGGAAGAACTGTCATACTGCAAGGTTCCTACCTTGTTCTCTGATTAGCCCCAGTAAATCTCTCCCTGGAAATCTCTGTTGTATCAGACATTTGTCAAAATATGGACACCACTCTGTCAGGGATGTCAACAATAAATGGCAAGGGTGAACTCTCTCAGTTTTACTGGGATGCTTCCAGTTCATATAACTAAAGCCTGGTAATTTCTGTTAGGAATCCTGGAATTTTTTTTCTCAGTTTCCAGCTTCTCAAACAGAACACCTCTTTCTTTGATGTTTTGAGGCAAAGAGGAGACCTCATTGCTCTCTGCAACTCCCTGAAAGGAGGGTTGGATCCAGGTGACATTGGTCTCTTCTTTCTGGTATCAGGTGATAGGACAAGAGGAAATGGCCTGAAATTGTGCCAGAGAAGGCTGAGTTTGGAGATTAGGAAAAATTTCTTTGCTGCAAGAGTGGTCAGGGATTGGAACAGGCTGCCCAGGAAGGTGATGGAGTCACCATTCTTGGAGATGTTCAAGAAATGTGTGGACACAGTAATTTGGTACATGGTTTAATGGCCATGGTGGTATTAGGTTGACAGTTGGACTTAATGATCTTGGAAGGTTTTTCCAACCCAAACAATTCTCTGATACTGTGATTCATTCAAGTAAGAAATGGATTTAAGGCATATTCCTGAAAGAACCTGGACTGTTCCTGGTTTTATTTTATTTGTTTGTTTTTAATCAGGACCTAGCAATCCAGTGGGATGAAGATTTGGTGTGATGGATTGGGTGTGTGGTGAAGGAAAAAGGTGAATGAGCACAGACACTGTCAAAGTTTTTCTGGTAGAAAATGTTAACAATATGCTTGGAGTTTTCTGTAACTGTCAGCTGGTCCATTATTGGGGAAAAATCTTCCCAGCTGGCAGCACGGTTAAGAAGTCTGGAAGTGGTGGCACTTGCAAAGTGAGGGTAGTTTTGTTCTCTGGGGCTTTGTAAAGCATTGAAATTCAAGTTCCTCTCCCCTGGCTGTCAGAAGTACAGTCACTGTCCCCAAGTGTGAACAAGGTGGATGGGGCTTATGCAGTAATTCAGCCCAGTTTGCCCAAATCTGATGGATTTTGTTCCTGGCTGTGCACATAGAGTTTTCTTCTGCTCCTGCGTGGGGCAAAGATGAGCAGCCAAATCATTGGATATATTCAAAACATTGAATCAAAAACCTGTGGATATTTCAGTATAACCTAAATATTGAAAGGCTTTGAATCCATCTGCTCAGAGCAGATGTCTGCTAGAAAGAAGCAAAAACAAAAGCAAAAAAGGGCAATTCCACCTCCTGATTGAGGTGTCACAGAATCACAGAATATATTTGGTTGGAAGAGACCTTCAAGATCAATCAGTCCAACCTTCACCCCAGCACTGAAGGGTCAACGCTAAACCACGGCACAGCTTGTAACCATTTCCTCTGGTCCTGTTGCTTGCCACCAGGGAGAAGAGGTTGCCCCCTCCTGGCCCCAACCTCCCTTCAGGGAGTTGTAGAGAGCAATGTGGTTTCCCCTCAGTCTCCTCTTCTCTGTATTGAACAATCTCATCTCTCTCAGCCTCTCCTTCTAGGCCATGCGCTCCAGGATCTTTACAAGCCTCATTACCCTTCTCTGGACATGCTCCAGCACCGCAATGTCTTTTCTATAGTGAGGTGCCCAGAACTGAACACAATACAAACACAATGTCAAATTATTCCTATATCAGAATCATCTCCCAAGGGAAGCAGTGGATTCTCCTGCACCGGACAGCTCTGAGACTCCACTTGACAGGGTGCTGAGCCAGCTCATTTCAGCTATAATATCACCTAGAAAGGTTGGAGCAGATGGTCCTTGAGGTCACTTCCAACCTGGCATTCTATGATTCTGTGTTGGTTTTTGGTTTTGTTCTTGTTTTTGTTTTTTTGTTCTTTTTTACGTGAGGAAGAGATTAGCAAAATCTATCACAGGTTCCTGAGGACTCTCCACTAACTCTGGAGGCCAAAACGTTTTGGTTTGGAGTGGCTGTGCTATTTCTGTTCCATAACACTAATGCTCTACTCACACGCAATGAAATTCCTTTAGCTAAGCTCAAATTAACACCAGATTGATTAACGCTGACATGTGGTCTTGAAATCAACACCCTGCTGTGGGAGAGGTGCTGAAGAAGGGCCTCCATCTTAAGTGAAATACTGTTCCACGTCTGTGGGGAAGAGAATCAAATCATCAAAACACAGACGCTGATAAATTAATCATCAAGATAGAGAGACAGCAAGGGCCTGACCTTTCAGCCGATCACGATGTCTTTTTTAACACTTTTATTTGTTGAATGGGGCCAATTCCTGAAGAGGAGACATTGCTTGCATCTAGCTGCCCTCCTATCCATCAGCAATGGCAGAGTAAACAGTGGAAAGGGAGGAGCTGAGCTGCAGATGGATGATTGCTGTGACCCACAGTCCGTGCTACAGGAGTCTCGTTCATGGTGTGGAGGCACCTTTATGCCTTTGCACAACTTCAGTACAGCTCCACTCACAGAATCATAGAATCATGGGATTGTTTTGGTTGGAAAAGGCCTCTAAGATCATCAACTCTAGCCTTCAAACTAACACCGCTATGGGCATTAAACCACGTCCCAGAGTGCCATGTTCACACATTTCTTGAACACAGGTCTTGAGCTGGGCTGCCCAGAACTAGACACAGTACTCCAGGTTAGACCTTGGCAATGCAAAGCAGAGGGGATGAGAAGTCAAAGTAGAGCAAGGAGAGGCAGTAGAGGAAGAAGTAGAGGAAAGGAATAAGAAGCTTTCAGAATCAAGAACTGTGAGCTGAGAAATGCTAGAAATACAAATATCTGTGAAATTTATTCTGCTCCCCAGTAAGTATAATTTTTAACAGAACAATTATACACTGTGGTGGGTTTTTCTCTCTCTCTGTGTTTTTTTTCTCTTCCCCCACAGGACACCTGCCTCCTCCAGAGCATGGGAGGGATGGTGTCTGTAGATGAATCAGGCTTATGGAGTTAAGGAGGCTGTTGTTGGCAGGTTTGCCTCCTTCATTTTGATTAAAATCTTGCCAAGCAAATTCTGGCGTATCTGTGCTTTGTAAAACTTGGACCACCAGATGGTTATTATTCAGTTTCTGGGGGAGGCACTGGGGGAGTTGTTTAGGAATTAAGAACTTTTGTGTGCACATGTCATCAAATTAATAAGGACTGTTTCTCTCAAAGGAGAGCTCGATTTGATCTGGTACAATGTAGGGGCTCCAAGATAGGGCTGACAGTAGCAACATAATGCCAACATCTGCTGCTTTCCTCCTGCTGTAGCTACCCCGCATTGGATGGATGCCATCACTGATGTGGGACATACACCAGAGGCACTTAGTAAGAGGTGAGGATGTAGGACACAAAATCTGCGCTAGGGGGTCACACCAATGACCCAGCTAGCACAGGACCTCCTGAGACTCTTCATTCCTCTGAGAGAAGCAAAATATCCACAGTGACTACTATTAGACAGCACCTATGGTCAGTGGAGAAAGATTTGGGCTCCTGGCAGGAGAAGTTCAGACCAAATTCACAAATTGGTGGCCTTGAACTGCCCATTAGCAGACACACTTTCCCTCCACCGCCAGCAGAAGAGTGACAGGAAAAGAAGGCTCACTTAGACATACCAAGAGATATTCATAGAAACCCGTGCCAACCTAGCACTTCTTTCCAATGCTCTGTTCCCCTGCCACCACCCATCCTGCTACTGAGTGGAAGTGAAAGTGGAGACACTGAGGTGCTGAAGTGACTCCAGAGAAGGACAATGAAGCTGCTGAAGGGTCTGTAGAACAGGTTTGGTGAGGAGCAGTTGAGGGAACTGAGGGTGTTTAGTCTGGGGAAAAGGAGGCTGAGGGAAGACCTCCTTGCTCTCTACAGCTCCCTGACAGGAGAATTGAGCCAGGTGTGGGCCTCAAGTTGTGCCAGGGGAGGTTTAGGTTGGATCATAGAAAAAACTTCCTCCTCAAAAGTGTTGTTGCCCAGGGAGGTGGTTGAATCCCCATCTGTGGAGGTGTTTCAAAGAGTCAGAGATGTGCTGCTGAGGGCCATGGGTTGGCACCAGCCTTGACAGAGTTAGAGAATGGTTGGACTGGATGAGCCTGAAGGTCTTTTCCAACCAAAAGAATTCTAGGAGTCTACCTCGGAGTTTTGATTGGTCACTAAATAAAGCACAGAGATGGAAGAATGAGCCAAACAAGTGCAACCACTTGAAAAACAATGTTTATTTTCACTCTGTTTGAAGGCAAAGCCCATAGAATGCTTTATGCAATTTAATAAAGTGTTTAAATTCTCAGAAATTTTTGAAAAGGGAAGAAATCTTTTTTTTTGTTTTGGTGAATAAAAATTGTTTGAATGCTTTGACTGATTAACATTGTGTAACTTTTACACAATATATTTGAGCATTTAAAAGATTTGCATTATGTTAAATTGCCTCATTCAACCAGGGCCCCACATGGTTTATAAAATCTGTAGAAGACAACAGGAAGTAATTATCAGAGAATTTTATCTCCTTTAGCCTTCTGGAGAGGAGTATAAATATCAACTTTACAGCTGTCTTTGCATCCTATTTCAAATCCTGAATGAAGAGGTGATTTTGGATGTCCCTAATTCAAAGGTTAGAACCCTTTTTTCCGCCCCCCTTCTTTTTCTTTGTGTGTTAAGATCTCCAGTCTGTTCCCATGTAGGATTTCCCTTATATAATTGACTCTGGCTAAAAAAAAAAAAAAAAAAAAAAAAAAAAATCAGTATGCTTTCTAAGATAAGCAAGATTCACTTCACAAATTCACAGATTGCATTGAGTTGGAAGGGACCCTCAAAGGGTGAAAGGGTGTCTTGTCCAATCCCCCCGTGGCGAGCAGGGACACCTCCAACTAGATCAGACTGCCACAGCAAGTCTGATCTTGAATGTCTCCATGGAGTCTTAACCACATCCTTGGGCAACGTGTTTCAGTATTTTATCACCCTCATTGTAAGGAACCTCCTCCTTATGTCCAAGATCTGAAGGAGAAGGAGGTTGGGTTTTCTCAGTGCTTGTGTTTTAATTACTGTTCTAGGGAAAACAAACAGGTTTTCAAATGTGCAATCGCTTGTTCATAGCAGGGAGGTTAGAACTAGATGACTTTTAAGGTTACTTCCAATTCAAAGGCATTCTATTATTCTTCAGGTTTGGAAGAGAAGCAGAGATCTTTGGAGTTAAACACAGTCTCTCCTGCCAGAGCAGGATCACCCAGGGCAGATCACACAGAAGCACGTCCAGATGGGTCTTGAAAGTCTCCACAGGAGGAGACTCCAGAACCTCTCTGAGTAGCCTGCTCCAGGGTTCTGTCACGCTCACAGTAACCTCATGTTGAAGTGGAACCTCTTGTGTTCCATTTTGTACTCACAGTTCCTTGTCCTATCACTGGTCACCACTGAAAAGAGCCTGGCATCTTCATCTTGACACTCACCCCTCAGATATTTATAGACACTGATCAGATCCTTTCTCAGCCTCCTCTTCTCCAGACTAAACAGCCCCAGGTCTCTCAGTCTTTCTTCATAGGAGAGATGTTCCAGTTTAAACTCAAAGTGTATGGTTTTCCATCAGGAAAGCAAGTCCTCCATGAGTTCTGGACAAAATTCTCCTATCTGTCTTTAATTTGAAAGAGGAGCAAAGAAAAGCCCACTCACAAAGTCCAGGAGTAAATTCCTTAGGCTCAGAAGTTCCTATGGTTCCAGAAAGCAGAGTGTTTCCAGTGAAATTCTTTGATGAGTTAGGCAATCCAACCACAAATATTTACAAAAGAGATGTGAGCTGGCACTGGTGTTTGGTACCCAGCCTCTATCCAGATGGTCTTGCTTCAGTCAGTGGAGCATGACTGCTGAATTTCTATTAGTTTGAAACAACCAGACTTGAGCTAGGACAACCTAAGTCTCCAGCTCATCCTTACATCCAGGCTATCAATACCTGTTCTTGCAGCTTTGGCTCAACAATTATATTTTCAGCCAAGAGCTTCCTCTTCTGATGGTCTCTTGGGGCTGAGTGAAATTCATATGGAGTGAGGGAGAAAAGGAAGAAGCATTCAAGCAGCTCAACCACCATGCAATTATCCATGACAGATTCCAGCAGTTTGATTCCTCTGAAATACTGCAGCAGACGTTGCCTAGCTCTGCTCTGTTATCTTGTCTGTGCAGTTTGACTGACTGAAGCCCTTTTGGGCCATCATTTCAGGCCCTCTGCAGAGTCAGACAGGACCTAATCTTCTTAAATGTCACTTTTTAGACTTTGCCTTTGAAAAAAGGCAAACAATCTGACTGCAGAAGTTGAGATGAAGAGAGTCATGTAACCTTAGGAACCAGAAGTTCCAGAGTTCCTGTCTCTGCAGGTCATAGTCTCTCTTTATAATCAGCAAGGACTATTGCTTTGAAAACCTGAAGCACTCTCAAGGTAACAATGCCAAAGAAACCTCAATCAACCTAATGGCCAGAAGATCCAGAAAGGTGATTCTGCCCTGCTGCTCTCCTCTGGCAAGACCTCACATGAAATACTGTGTCCAGCTCCTTACATAAGAAGGACACAGACTTGCTGGAATGGGTCCAGAGCAGGACCATGAAGATCCTCAGAGGGTTAGAGAACTTGTCCTATTTGGACAGGCTGAGAGAGTTGGGGTAGTTCAACCTGGAGAAGAGAAGGCTGCAAGGAGGCCTTCTAGTAGCTTTCCAATACCTGAATAGGGGTCTACAAGAAAGTTGGGGAGGGACTTTTTGCAAGAGCTTGTGGTGACAGGATAAGGGTCACTGGTTTGAAACTAGAGCAGGGCAAATTAGGTTGGACATCAGAAGGAAGTTCTTCACAATGAGGGTGGTGGAATACTGGAACAGGTTGCCTGGATACATGGTGGAGGCCCCACTCCTGGAGACATTCAAGGTCAGATTTGATGGGGGTCTGATCTAGTTAGATCTCCCTGTTCACTGCAGGGAGGTTGGACAGGATGACCTTTGAGGGTCCCTTCCAACTTGGTGCATTCTGTCATTGTGTTTACAAAGATCTGCAGTGGTAGGACTAGGAGCAATGACTTCAAACTGGAGCAGAGCAGATTTCGATTGGATGTTAGGAACAAGTTCTGCACCGTGAGGGCCCTGGAACACTGCAACAGGTTGCCCAAACAGGGAGTCCAGGCTCCATCCCTGGAGATACTCAAGTTCAGGCTTGACAGGGCTCTGGGTGACCTGATCTAGTTGAGGATACCCCTGCTGACTGCAGAGGGGGTTGGACTTTTGGAGTCCCTTCCAACCCAAACCATTCTATGATTCTGTGATTCTGTAATCTGTGCAAAGTGTTTACTAAATACTAATAATCTCTACTGTTCCACACCTAGTGTTTTACAGAAAAACAGTGTATTAGTTAGGGACACCAGCAGCTAGTAGGAAAGAAACAGGGATGTAGCTGATGAGCTGTTGACTATCCCAGTGCTCCTGACAACTGGACAGAGATCTGCACGGTGGTGATAAATGTAAGGAAATCAAACTGCCAACCACAACCAAATTTCACCAGTTTATCTCACTGTCAGTGATCAAGCTGCTAATGTAACATGGCACTTTAGCTCATTAGCAGTGAATATGCTACTAATAAGTGTATCAGGCAATTAAAACAAGTGCTCTATTGTATTAGGTTACTTGCAATTAACACTTTGAACAACCTGGTGACCATAGATTTCATACAGTCCATGTAGGAGTCCTAATGTCCCCAGGATGAAAAGTGGCTCCATTTTTGATGCTTCTTATTTTGTTGGCTATAAAATTATCCTGTCAGGTCTGTGTAAAAAATCTGCTGAACAAAAAAAAGGGTAGGTGGGTGTTAATAAGCATGGTATGAAAGCCTGTTAATCTAAAATGCAGATGTTTTTTATTAAAGAATTTGGACGCATTCTCCAAGCCAGCAGCAGCTGCCCTAATTGTTTAGATGCTATGGTAACAGACACTGTGAAGAATACCAAGACAGATAGTTTTCCAGCACTTTTCTTCATTTGACCATCACATTCACTTTTGATTCATATGCACCTACCAGCTGATGGTTTAGATTCAAGTTCCAAAGAATTCAAAATCTGAAAAAAATCCCCAAGACAAACCAGCTTAATTAAAACATCCGTACTTCACTCAATTAAAACAGAAATGCAGGGCAGGCTGCCAGTCCCTGCATTAGACCTCAGTAGCTATCATCTCCTTGTTCTCTAACCCAACACAACTGTTTTATAGCTGAAAAGAATACTCGTGGAAAGTTTTGGTAACCAAATGTGAATGCAAACATGATTATGAGACTGTAGAATCACAGACTAGAATCATAGAACTGGTTGGAAAAGCCCTTTGAGATCATCCAGTCGAACCGTTCTCTAACTCTACCAAGGCTGGTGCTAAACCATGGCCCTCAGCCCCACATCTCTGCCTTTTTTTAAACACTTCCAGTGATGGGGATTCAACCACCTCCTTGCAAAACCTATTTCAGTCTTTGAGAACCCTTTCAGTGAAGAAGTTTCTTCTAACAGCCAAGGTAAACCTCCTCTGATGCAATCCGAAGCCCTTTCCTTTCCTTCTATCATTTATTACTAGAGAGAAGAAACTAATCCCCACTTCACTCTAAACTCCTTTATAGAAAGCCATAAGGTCTCCTGTCAGCTTCCTTGTCTCCAGACTAAATTACCCCAGGTCTCTCATCATCAGACTTTTTCTCCACACCCTTCATCAGCTTTGTTGCCCTTCTCTGGAAAGTCTCCAACACCTGAGCATCTTTCTCGTGGTGAGGGCCCCAAAGCTGAACTGGTGTGTGGCTTCAGCACTGCCATGTACAGGTAGACAATCATTCCCCTGGTCCTGCTTGTCACAACAGGTATGTTAGAGAGACCTAAGAACTGCCTTGTCATTGGCTTACTAGCAACAATTAAATAAATAAATAACATATAAAAAACAAACAAACAAAAACCCCAACAACAAACCAAGACAAAACAAAGCAACACCCAAACACTCACAAATACTCTCCCCAGGGTAGGCTGATATCTGCTGAAATATCACTGTGGCAAGGTAAGGGTTACAAATACCTTGGGTGTCATGCATGAGGCAAATTACAGGTGGAATAATCCTCTAGCACCTTACCTTCTGGGCTCTGAAACTGATTCTGTTATCCCTTTAGTTTTAGTCTACCTACCTCTAGACTAAAGGCTAGGTGGTGATTTTGCCACCCTACTCTGCTTGGTGAGACCTCACCTAGAATACTGTGTCCAGCTATGGGGACCCCAACTAATTAGAAAACTGCTTGGATGGAGTCAGTCCAGAGGAGGGCCCTGAGGATAATCATAGAACAGAGCTGGAACACCTCTGCTGCAAAGACAGGCTGGGAGAGTTTGGGCATGGAGAGAAGGCTCTGAGGTGACCTCACAGCAGCATTTCAGTACCTGAAGGGAAGCTACAAGAAGGCTGGAGAGGGACTGTTTAAAATGAGGGTCAGAGGTTTGAAACTGGAGCAAGGGAGATTTAGGGTGGACATCAGGAGGAAGTTCTGCACAGTGAGGGTTGTGGAACACTGGAACAGGATGCTCAGAGATGTAGTGGAGGGCCCATCCCTGGGCACATTCAAGATCAGGCTTGATAGAGTTCTCAGCAACCTGCTCTAGTTGCAGATGTCTTTCTTGGCTGCAAGGTGGTTGGACAAGATGACCTTTGGGCGTTCCCTTCCAAACTGATGCATTCTGTCAATCTGTGGTTCTGTGTAGTATCAAACAGGACTGAGCAAACCTTCAGCAATGGGATTAGGTGGCAGCTACAATGTAAATTAGATAAATGTGGAGTGCTATGGAGTGGGAGAAAGAGCCCAAGTGTTTTTTGCAGGCTGCTGGGATCTAAATTACCTGGAGACCTAAATTATCTTGAGTATTTCAGGAACAGGATTCAGCACTCAATACCAGCAGGCTCATGTGCCACTGAGAGTTTATAAGAAGGGAATGACTGATCAAAATATATAATTAACAGGGGTTGTTAAAGGGAATAAATTGTCTTCTGGACCACTCTTAATGACTAAGCTGTGCTCAGCATGGAACTTTTTCCTAGCCTGTTTTTCTCTGGCAAAGAAATTAGAAATAACCCTTTTTTTCAAATGCCTTTTGTCACCTTTGTCTTCTTTTTTTTTTTTTCCTTTTCTTTTTTGTTTTCCCTTCCTTTCAAAACCTCTCATCCCTACAGCTTCAGGCCCGCTCCCATTCAATGGAGGTCTCACTGTGATGAGGTTGCTGCTATATTGATGGACCACTTCTGCTGACTAGATGGACTAGATAACCTTTAAGATCCCTTCCAACCCAAACCATTCAATGATTCTATGACATCCCTATGAGGAAGATTCTTGAGCACCTCAGATATGGTATCTTCTCAAAATATGCTTCAGGATGAGGTTGCCCAGAGATGTGGTTGAGACTGTTCCTGGAGACATTAAAAATCAGATTTGATGTGGCAGCCTGCTCTAGTTGGAGGTGTCCCTGCTGAGTGCAGGGAGGTTGGA
This sequence comes from Ramphastos sulfuratus, assembly GCA_013399055.1. Lineage (NCBI taxonomy): Eukaryota > Metazoa > Chordata > Aves > Piciformes > Ramphastidae > Ramphastos > Ramphastos sulfuratus. The sequence goes on along the minus strand of WBNM01022334.1, from coordinate 76,765 downwards.
TGAGATGACCTTGGAAGGTCCCTTCCAACCCAATGCAATCTGTGACTCTGTGAAACATTGGAGCAGACTGGGGTTATATCATTTACCAATACATTTTTTTACTCCTTTATACTGTACACTTTATATTGTAGTTTGTCTCAACTCCAAGTTCCAGGGTGCCACAGACAGTAAAGCTTCACATGGATAAGGGATAAGTGAGTAGAAAAGAGATAAAATGTTGAGAACAATTAAAATAATCAAGGGTATTTAGTTTAGAAATCAGGAGTATAAGCAGGACCATCTGAAATAATGAGTGGTTTAGGGGAAAGAGATCCGGTACTCCTCCACAGCCAGTCCCAGCTCCACGACACAAATGGAAGAGAAAAGTTGATGAAATTGGCAGGCAGAAAATGTGAAATGAAGAGAAAAGAAAGTGTCTTAAAGTAGCACATTATCAGCTCATGGAATTCAATGCTGCAGGAAATGGTTGAGGAAAAGAGTATAACAGGATTAGAAGAGGGATGAGTTATTTATATGGACAAGCACAGCTTCTGTGCCTACCTGAAGTACTAGATCAAAACAGTAAAGGACTTTAACCCTTCTTGGGGAAGGAAGCTGTGAGTGATTTGCAGAGAGGCACCTGGATGTATGAACAATGGAGAAGTCTGATTAAAAGCCACAGAGATGTGGCTCTGAGAAACATGGCACCAGACCTTGTAGAAATAGAGAATGGCTGGACTCAATGATCTGAAAGGTCTTTTCCAGCCAAAGTAATTCCATGATTCTACGACTTTATCTTTCTGTGATTCTGTGACTCCATGGCTCTGTGATTCTATGACTTTATGACTCAATGATTCTATGACTCTGTGATTCTGTGACTCTGTGATTCTATGACTCTGTGATTCTATGACTCTGTGATTCTATGATTCTGTGATTCCATGATTCTGTGATTCTATTCAATGATTCAGTGACTTGCTAGGCAAGCTGCTGCTTGTCTTTTGCTACTGGATTTAGTTTTATTTTTCATTTGGTATCCCTCCTAGTCTATCAAGTTTCCAAAATCTAAATGCAATCTGTTTGCACAGATTTTCAAACACATTTGCAAGGTGAATGCTAATGAGTCTCACGTTCCTGAGGTGATAAAGTGTGTGAATCAATGTGAGCTTGGTTGCCTGTGTGGCTTTGTTTTATGGAAACACAACAGTATCTCCAGAATTTCAGATTGTACTTGATTTAAAAAATAAATAAATGAAAGAAGGGGAAACAGACAGTGTGGGTGGCACTGTGATACTCTTCTGCTGAAATTCCTTCCAAATCATGGAATGGCAAACTGAAGTCTCTTCTCGTCACATTATTTATATCAGTTTTGGTTGAAAAACACCTCAATGATCATTGTGTCCAACCATTGACCTAACACCACCACAGCCATTAAACCATGTCCACATGTTTCTTGAACACCTCCAGGGATGATGACTCCATCAGGGAGTGGTGACACCTCCCTGGACAGCCTGCTCCAGTCCCTCACCACTCTTACAGGAAACAAATTCTTCCTAATATCCAACCTAAGTCTCCCTATGGCACAATTTCAGGCCATTTCCTCTCCTTCTATCACCTGATACTAAGGAGATGAGACCAAACCCCACCTCCCTCTGCCCTCCTTTCAGGGAGTTGTAGAGAGCAATGAGGTCTCCCCTCAGCCTCGTCTTCTCCAGACTAAGCACTCCCAGGTCCTTTTCTGTCGAGTAGCTTTTCAGCCTCTGTGCCACAGGTCTGGAGCATTCATGGGGTTCTTGTGACCCGAGGTCAGGATCCAGCACTTGGCATTTTTAAACTCAAATCATTGGCCTTGATGCATTGATCCAGCCTGGGCAGATCTTTTTGCAGTACCTTCCTATCCTTGAGCAGATCTACACTCCCACTCATGTCACATCCAATGTGTAACTTATTTTTGTTCCCATGGCCTGGCACCCAACAGCACTCATAAAGACAGAGGAGAAGAAGATGTTGAGGACCTCTACCTTTTCAGTATTTAAATCTCTAAGTCCCAGTGACATGGCTAGGACCAAAGTGCTTATGTACCTGTGAAGGTTAAAGTTTCCTATAGCTTAAGGACAATATTTGCAAGCCCAAGAGGCAGATGTGTTTCAAACATCCTTGCAAAACTACTTTGCTTGGATGGGGCCTTGAGCATCTTGGTCTTGTAGATGATATCCCCATGGCAGGGGAGTTAGTACTAGATGATCTTCAAGGTTTCTTTCAACCCAAACCATTCTATGATATCTGCTGCATCTCACAATGGATTTAGGATTTTTCGTATTTACTCTTAGCATAAGCATGGATTTAACTCCCAATGAAATCATCAAGTCCTAAACTCAGACCCAAGGTTAAACACATGGTAATTGACTCTGAATGAGAAGAAGGTACTCAGGGCATTAAAGAGGGACAGCTACCTGGTATGGACTTCATGGCTCTTCACTTGTTTTTCTGAATTGCTTGGTGTATTGTCCAAGTGCCTGTTTTAGGAGCTCTGGAAACACATATTTAACTCTTCTTCAAGAGATTGCATTCATCAGTTCCTGTAGAATCCCTCTAACTAAATCAGGGCCTCATTTCAGTGTGTTTGACACAATAATGCTCTGCAGCTGCAGGCAGCAGCCGTAGTTAAACACAGCACTGAATTAACAGCTCCCCCAAAACTTCCCAACTATAATTCTTGACAAATTTTCCCGATAACAAATAAAAAGGTTGAAAACCAGTTTGGGCTGGAAAGAACCTTACAGATCATCTAGTTCTAATCCCTCTATGATAGGCAGGACACTTTCCACTAGACCAGGTTGCTCAAGGCCCCATCCTACCTGGCCTTGAACACCTCCAGGGAGGGGACATCCACAACCTCCCTGGGCAACCTGTTTCAGTGTCTCACCATCCTCATTGGAAAGAATTTCTTCCTAATCTGCAGTCTCAATTTCCCCTCTTCCAGCTCAAAGCCATTGCCCCTCATCCGGTCACTACAAGCCCTTGTTGAAAGTTCCTCCCTGTCTCCCCTGTAGCCCCCTTCAGGTACTGGAAGGCTGCTCTAAGATCTCCCTGTAGCCTTCTCTTCTTCGGGTTGAACAGCCTCAGCTCTCTCAGCCTGTTCCTGCCCATGTCATGGGGGGTTAGAACAAGATGATCTTTAAAATCACTTCTAACCCATTCTATGAATCAATCTGTGAAAACCTACAAAACTGTAATAAAATATCCACCAGTGCTTTACCATGCACTTGCAATACAAGATCCAAACAGATTTGTTCAGAATAATGTTTCCATTATTCTCCAAGTCCTTTCATTGGTATTTGACCTTTCTGATATACATTTACAAGCACAAATTACCAAGACTTGGGATATTTCTAGATGACAGGAGAACAGCCCTTTTAATGCACATCTTCACACCTACTTGCTGACAACTCAGGTACAGAAAAAAAGATTTTGGCATGTTAAACATCACCTTCAGTCAAGATCTGATCCTGCATCAAGGCTGAGGTTCCAACTTCAGCAATTTTCCTATCTTTAAATATCTTCTATTGTATTTCTTGGAAGTTTATATTTCTGTCTTAAGCCCAGCCAATGCCTTTTGTATGCTGCTGAAGATTTCCCAGATTGCTTCCCAGTGATGCCTAGTTTCTAAGTATGATGTCCCTTAAGGTGATAAGTGCAGACTTCTCAGTGCAGATTAGGGTTCAACCTGCCAGAAAGCAGCTCTATGGAGAAGGACCTTGGAGTCCTGGTGGACAAGAAGTTGTGCATAACACAGCAATGTGCCTTGAGAGGGCCACTGGTCTTCTGGGGTGCATTAAGAAGAGTGTGGTCAGCAGGTCAAGGGAGTTTCTCCTCCCCCTCCACTCTGCTCTGGTGAGATCACAGCTGGAGTACTGTATTCAGTTATGGGACCCCCAGTTCAAAAGGGACAGGAATAGACTAGGCAATGTCCAGTGGAGGCTATGAGGATGATGAAGGGACTAGAATATCTGTCTGACGAAGAAGGCTGAGAGACCTGGGACTGTTTAACCTGGAGAAGAGAGAGCTGAGAGGGGACCTTATCAACATTTACAAATATCTGAAGGGTGGGTGTCAAGAGGCAGTGGCCAGACTCTTTTCAATGGTGTCCTGTGATATGACAAGGGGCAATACATACAATTAGAACCCAGGAAGTTCCACCTCAACATGAGGAGAAACTTCTTTGCTGTGAGGGTGATGGACCCCTGGAACAGGCTTCCCACAGTCATTGTGGCATCTCTTTCTCTGGAGGCTTTCAAATCCCATCTGGATGTGTTCCTCTGTGACCTGCAATAGTTCCTGTGTGATCCTGCTTTGGCAGAGGGTTTTGGACTCGATGATCTCCAGAGGTCCCTTCCAACCCCTAACATTCTATAATTCCACAAAGTGCAGTGGTAAATGTATCATATAGTAAGAACTAGATTTCCTTCAATTTGGTTAAGGAATTGTATGAGGAATATTTATTTTGGTTTGGTATTTGGTTTGGTTTTTTTTTCCTCCTCCTATAAAAAAACCACTTCTTTTCAGGTAAATGGAAACTTCCACTAATTATACTTTAAATCAAAGTATATCAGTGCTAGGGTAAAAGCCTCTCATGTTTCAATTACAATGACTATGAAAACAAAATCAATTGCTTTTGATTAAGACTTCTATAGAAGAAAAACATTACATCCCAGCTATTTCTCTGATTGCTCCTGATCTAATAAAGGAAGTACAAAAGAAATAAAGCCAATGGAGTATGAAATGTATCCATTAATAACACACCTGCAATTGCCCCACTGGGAGGATGAATAACCTAGGGGATGTCTGTTAGGTCACCTTCTGCCCGAACTTGCCAGATATCACAACCATGGGTGTAATGTACAAGCTTGGTAAGAAACTTTTCCACCTCAAAGGAGGGTGTAGAGAGGCTGGTGTTGGCCTTTTCTCCCAAGTAACTAACAACAGGACAAGAGGTGGTCCTCTCAAGGGACCTTTAGGTTGGAGACTAGGGAAAATTTCTTTCTTGCAGGAGTGGGCAGGGATTGGAACAGGCTGCCCAGGGAGGTGATGGAGTCAACGTCCCTTGGAGATGTTCAAAACAATGAGTAGCTGTGGCACTTTGAGACATGGTTTAATGCTCCTAGAGGTGCTGGGTGGGAGTTTGGAGTTGATGATCTTAGAAGTCTTTTCCAACCTTAATGATCCTATGATTCCTTGCAGACAGCTGCAGCACTTTATTGCAATGTGCTAAATGAAATATTATGCCCAGAAGTTTCAGTCAGCTTCTGAGCAATGTAGGCTCAGCAGTATTTAAAACTCACTCTGAAAGTCTCCAGCTGGCAGCTGGTTTCAGCCCTTTTTCAGTACTCCTCTTTTCCACGTTTTTAGGTCAGTTTTCACTTGCCCCCTCTACTGTGGTAGGTCACAGCAGGCAAATCTCTCTTCCTCCCTCATCTTCCTGCATCTCCTCCAGCTTTAGACAAACACCTGCAGTCATCCACTGGCAACCTTCTCTCCCTTTCCTCTGTCAGATAACTCTTGCTTTGGCAGGTTTTTTTCTCAGCAATCTCTTGACTGCTCTGTCAAACAGGTGTAAGGCAAGGTCTGTGGCATGTGATATAGATGCACCCTATGTTGTTACACAGCCACTGCTGTGGTTCTTGCTCTGCTCATGTATAGTTTCACAGTGTTACAGGATGGTAGGGGTTAGCAGGGACCTCTGGAAATCGTTGAGTCCAAGCCCTGTGCTAAAGCAGGCTCATCCACTGCAGTTTTCCCAGGATCACAATGTCCAGGCAGGTTTGAAATCTCTCTAGATAAGGAGACTGTAACATGTCTGAACAGCCTGGTCATTCATAGCTACCTGTTTCATCTCTATCACATTTGTTGCTGTATTCTTCTCTACAGAATAACAACTTAAGACAGCACAATAATACTAATTATCTACAATTCCATGCATATAAGATCTCAATTTTCTCTCATTATTCAGAGAGAAAAAAATATTCTCCAAGTCTAGGACTGAAACATAGAATCACAGAATGGCAAGAGTTGGAAGGGACCTTCATCCCTCCTGCCATGGGCAGGATCACCTAGGGCTGGTTATACAGGGATACACCCAGGTAGGTCTTGAAAGAATCCAGAGAAGGAGACTCCACAACCTGTCTGAGCAGCCTGCTCAAGGGCTCCAGCACGCTCACAGTAAAGCTTCTCCTTATGTTGGGTGCAATCTCATGTGTTCCAGTTTGTACTCATTATTCATTTTCTAATTACTGAGCACCACTGAAGAGACCATCATCTTCATCCTAATATCCACCCCTCAGATGTTTATAGACTTTGATAAGATCCCCTGTCAGCCTTTTCTTCTCCAGACTAACCAGCCTCAGGTCTCCCAGTCTTCACATTGGAGAGTTCAAGTTCCTTAGTGAATGCTACCATCCTTACAACCCATGAGTACTTATGCTGGCAGGGTCGATTGATGCTTTTATGTTGAAAAATAAACAGTGGCTGGGAATCTACCAGGTAAGAGTTAAAACAGTGATGTCCTAGCCTCTATGCATTAAACTGCTCATGAGATACTAACTAAGAATGGGGATTTATCTTAATGTTCTCTCTCAAAAGCTAATTACAGCAACTGTTAAGCAGTTCAGCAGCTGATGCTTGCTAGAGTCACCAACTCATTTTCTGCCAAGCAGAATTCAGTGATGCATTCACACAATCGCAGAATGCCAGGTTGGAAGGGACACCGAGGATCATCTGCTCAAACTTTCTATATAACAGTAGAGCTGAAATGAGCTGGCCCAGCACCCTGTCAAGAGTCTTCAAATTGCTCAGTGCAGGGGAGTCCACTGGGAGACAATTCCAATGTCCAACTATTCTCATGGGGAAACATTTTCTTCTGAAATCTAGTGGGAATCTCCCCAGCAGTAACTCGTCCCTATCACCCCTTGTCTTTTACATAGGAGTCCTTGTAAAAAGGGAGTCTCCATCCTCCTGATAGCCACCCTTTATATCCTGGTGCATGGTGACAAAGTCTCCTCTCGGCCTTCTCCAGGCTGAACAAGCCCTGCTCTCTCAGCCTTTACTCATATGGCAGGGCTGCCAGCCCCCTGATCATTCACTACATCAGGATATCCCAGCACTCCATGGATACCCAAGACTGGAAGATGTTAGGCAAGTGTGTAACATTTGTGATGAGAGTAGCATCACACCTTTAAAATTCCTATTCAGTTCTCCATGTTTTGAAGGAAACAGATTAACTCAAATAAAGAAACTATATGACTGGGATTTTCAGAAGCTCTTCATGCTGGCCTGTGTCAGCTACATGAACTCTAAGAAGTCTTCAGTTGACATCAGTGCCAGCAGTGTCAGGACAATGATGAGTGCTTTGAAAGATCCCACAATACAGTGGCCATGGTGCTGTTGGCTTGATGGTTGGACTCAGTGATCTTCAGGGTCTTTTGCAATTAAAACAATTCTGTGATTCTATGATTTGTTCAATTTACAGAGGTTTTCACATTACAGAAATGAAAATACATATGTTTTACGTTTTATTGCTGGATAGATGAATTGGGCAACTGTACCTGAGCTTGTCAGAAGATAGGTACTAATTATGAGTCACAGCTTTGATTTTCCTGCAGACCAGAAATCTTGTGGGTCATACTTCTGATAAATTCAGCTTGGGGCCATTTTAAAGAGATTTTCATTTGTAAATGGCATATGTGCAGTGTTGTCCCTGAAGGTGTTCAAGAAACATGTGGACAGAGCACTTTGGGACATGGTTAAAAGGCCATGTTGGAGTTAGGTTGAAGGTTGGACTCCACAATATTAGCAGGCTTTCCCAACAAAACCAATTTGTGATTCTATGATTCTGTTTATTCAATTGTAAGGGTTAATGTAAGGGTTAATCATGGGNCCCTGCTGGCCACGCTGCTCTTGCTGCAGCCCAGGACTCGGTTGCTGTCTGGGCTGCATGCGCACACTGCACAGTAGTACTCAGCACCCACAACTGAAGTGGCTTCTTTACAGAGTACAGCCTTTGTCTGCGGAAGTCAATTGTCACTAACAATAGTAGTTAGTAATACTGGAGTACTACCCACATATTCTTTCTGACACTGAGTCCTACACAATAGGCTATGCCTGAGCCCCTGGTAAAGATAAGATAAATGTGGAAGCTTCAGTGGCTCAGAGTTGGACCCAAAGAAAGACACAGTCTGCGGCTCCAAAAGCTCATCTTCTAAATAAACAAGGCAAACAAAGCCTGGCTAAAAACAAATCTGCCTAACATTCAGCACCTGCTGGCTCCTGTTCACTGAGCCAAGCCAAAACAGGACTTTGATGTGACTCCCTCAGTAACTGAATAAAGATGTAAGCACACAGTGGTAAATTTATACAAATCTTTGGTCACTGTTCTTCTGTGCAGAGTTCTAGAAACATTGCATGTCCTTCTCACAGATTCACAGAATTCATTGATTCATGGAGTGGTTGGAGTTGGAAAGGACCTTAAGTATCATCCAGTTCCAACCTCCTGCCATGGGCAAGGATATGTTCCACTAGACCAGGTTACTCAAGACCTCATCCAGTCTGGCCTTGGACACCTCCAGGGAGGGGACATCCACAACCTCCCTGGGCAACCTGTTCCAGTATCTCACCACCCTCACTGGAAAGAATTTCTTCCTAATAACCAGTCTAAATCTCCCCACCTTGAGTGTCAATCCATTTTCTCTCATCATCTCACTGCAAGCCCTTGTCAAAAGTCCCTCCCCAGCTTTCTTGTAACCCCCTTGAGGTAATGGAAGACTGCTTTAAGGTCTCCCTGGAGCCTTCTCTTCTCCAGGCTAAATAAACCCAGGTCTCTCAGCCTTAGGGGATGTGCTCCAGGCTCTGATCATCTTTGTGGCCTTCTCTGGACCCAGTGAAGCAGTTCAACATTCACACTCCAGCACCAAGTCTCATTTCCTACTGCCACCATTTCCCCAGCTCCCTCACTGTTCACAGCTGAGTGCCACTCCAGCAGTGACAGTGCTGCTGCCTTTGGACACAGAGGCAGGGATCTGCGAACAGATTGCTTTATGTTGTCAGCAGTGTGGTTCAGTTCTGTGGCAGCAATTTACAGCAGGAATATGAAGACAGTACTCTGCATCCATCACAAGCCAATAAAAATGATGTGCTGGATATTCCAGAAAGATTGTTAACCACTTTAATTAGAATTCTTCTCCTTCTTAATATTATTATTACACTCTTAGCCAAACTTCAGTGTTGCCTTGGCAGTGCCCACAAATGATCAGCCTGTCCCACAAGAGCTGCCTGCTCCTGGTGGATCTCTCTGCTCCCCCAACATTTCCCTACTGAAGGAACACGTCAGCAAATCCTCCTCTGCACATCAAGATCTACTTCTCCAATAGACCAGTTCCAAAGCTGCTGCACTTGGTGACTCATACAATCAACCTGGTGTGGTAATGGGTTGGGTGAACTGTGTTTTGATTTCCAGTGAATTTGTGGTTGGCAGATGTGTACACAACATCTGTCTGAAGGAGTTGTGGGTACAAAGGTGGGTCTGCCTGCTAGCTGCAGTTTAGATAGGTGATGTAACATCATGGAATCATAGAATTCTTTTGTTTGGAAAAGCCCTCTAAGATCATTGAGTCCAACCATCAACTCAACACCACCATGGCCATCGAACCATGTCTCAAAGTGCCATGGCCACCCCTTTCTTGAGCACCACCAGGGATGGCAACTCCACCACTTCCCTGGCCAGCCTGTTCCAGTGCCTGGTCAATATATTGGTGTTGGCCTTGGTGGCAGAACTAGTTCTAGGCTTCACAATTTGAGGCCTAGCAGACAAGTCCTGTCTTGATTCTGGGGAACAGGGTAGGTGAGAATATTGAGGTTCTATAGTGAGCAAGTCCTGCCATGTGCCTTTAGAAGAAACCAATTTGCCTGCCTGAATTTCCCTCTGTATATTTGTTTGAATGATTTGTTGGTACTTACAGAAGGGGCCAGTGTGCAATGCTGTCTAATGTAATCTATTTCCTACATTTTAAAACACATTTGGATAAGCTTTTTTTGAGAGTAAATATGATGCCAAACCTCAGCAACTGCAGCTTAAATCACTTGCACACAACATAGTCTATCCTTTCTTAATGTAGCTGCACTTGCTGTGAGGGAATTAGGTTAAATCTGCAGGAGAGAGAGGATCTCACATTCTTGGCATAAAAGAGTTGGAATTGAAATACTTCTACAACAAACAATCTGAAGAGAAGTGCTTGCCCATTTTCTCCTTCCCATCTCCTGCATACGTGTCTGAGAGAATAAAACCCCACACCATTAATTCAGAGAGTAATGAGTGTTGTTAACTGGTACACCCAAGTCTAGGACATCAGAAAGATAAGCAACACATAAATCCTCCTGCCCTCAAATATGGTAAGATTTCAAACATCCCTGAACTGTGCACTTCACCAGCCGATGGTTGGCTTAGTTGGGGATTAAGGAGGCAGGAATTATAACATATGTAATTATTTTATTTGCCAAAAGCCCTGCCCACCAACTATATGCAAATTAGTTAGCTTTGGGTTCTAATTCAGTCACAAAAATCTTCACAGGGATGTTTATTGGCAATTCATTCATTTAGGAGAATCGGAAAATTGGAAAAGTTTAGCCACAAAATGGCTTTGCCTCATTTACAAATAAAAGACAGTCTGGAGCCCTAGGGAATGTCTATGCTACTCACAGTGGTGGAGTAGGAATTTCAAGATAGTCCCTGGTTCCTTTGTGGCAGTGTTGGAGCTGCTCGGTGTCTTGATAGCTCTTGTGAGGTTTCCAGATCTTCCCAGGCTCTAGCAGGGTGCTGGGAAACAGAGAGATGATCTCTGACCTGATCCTGGTTCCTCTTGACATGGAGGTTTGCAGAGATTCAGGCAGGATGTCTTGTACATGTGCAGAGAACACAATGTCCGTGGCACTTCTCACCACAACATGAGGCACTTAATGCCTTCTCCTGGTAAGCTTGAGGCACTTAAGTTTTCAGGTAGTTCAAGCCCAAAACATCAGGGCTAAGCTGGTCTGAAGCACAAGGAGGAGCAGAATTTTGTTCAAGCCAAGAGCAGTAAGCCAGAGTATGTTGTCTGAGCAGAGCAGAACACAGAGCAGTGAGGCAGAGGCAGCCCAGTGAGGTAGAGGCAGCACAACTGCTTGCAACTTAGGTCCACTTATACTATTTGCCTGAGTGTAACGGCTGCTTTGGCCATAGAGAGTCACCAGTCAGAATGGCATTTGCAAAACTGAGCATATTAGGTGAAACCAGGGCTTGCTTGCCCTTATTTGGGCAAGACACTAACAAGTACCTAAACACCTGTGGGTACCTGTTTATCACCTTGGGAAGGGACATAATGGCCCAAGCCTTTGTTTTCCTCCTGCCCTTGCTTCCCCCATCTGCAGAAGGGTGGAGCAAGCCAGGGCATCTAACAGGCCTATTAGCCTTCCGGGACACTGGGATGAATCGGAGCAGCCATATGGCAGGGAGGGAGCTGAATGGTGAAGCAGGAGGCTTGATTTGTTGAGGCTTCAGAAGGGATGTCAAATAGCTGCTAAAATAAACAAGTAGATAAATGAATAATTGAAACTTCCTGAGCTCAAGTGAGGAAGAGTGTTTGAGCTGTCTACCTGCACAGTTGTATCATGCAAACCTTGTGTTTCTCCAGTGCGGTGTTTGTCTGCTCTTTCGAGCAGCTGGTCAGGCACAGTGAATATATAAATATCCTGCTCTGTGTCTTGTGCTTATGACTACAGCACCAGCAACATGTGATGGTTTCTTGTGGTAGGGTCACCTTGAGTGTAGCAGCAAAACAAGTGGATTTCGTGGCCCATTTGGGATTTTTGTGTATAGGGAGGAATTGTTGATCTTATTTCACTGAAACTCTGAAGCACGATGTTGCTATGACTTGAGAAAATCCAGGGCAGGGCCACCAACATGCTGAGGGGACAGGAATATCTCTCATATGAGGAAAGACTGAGAGAGCTGGGGCTGGTTAGCATGGAGAAGAGGAGGCTGAGGGGATCTTGTTAATGCTTACAAATATCACTGAGAGGCAAGTGACAGGATGATGGGGTCAGACTCTTCTTAGTAGTCCCCAGTGCATGACAAGAGCTAATGGAAACAAACTTGAATATAGGAAATTTCATTTAAACATGAGAAGGAACTTCTTTACTTTGAAGGTGGCAGAGCACTGGAGCAAGCTGCCCAGAAAGGTGATGGAGTCTCCTTCTCTGGAGACTTTCAAGGGCACCTGAATGTGTTCCTGTGTGATCTGCTTTAGGTGATCCTGCTCTGGCAGAGGAATTTGGACTCAATGACCTCCAGAAGCTCCTTCTAACAGTCTGTGATTCCATGACTCTGAATTTAGACACAGGCTTGGTTGTTTTAAAATGTCTGTGTCCCCTTCAGGGTACTTTACTGATGCAACATTGCCTGAGTGGCTTTCTGGTCAGCCAGCCAGTAAAAATACTAGGGAAAGTCATTGACCTTTTTTTTTGGCAATGAGGAGACAAACATCTCCAGCTTGTAAGAGTAAGCAGAAAGAGGAGACTAATCAAACTCTTTTGATGGTCTAAAATTGCCTGATTTGTGATTCAGTGATTCGTCCATACAATATCCATTTAAAGAAGTTAGCTGTCATCTCAGGAGGAGCTATACTCTTTCCCATTACCTCTGTCACTTTATGGAGGCAGCCTGGGTGTACCTCTAGTTTGCAATGACACCCAGTCCTTTGGATAAACCTTCTACAACCCAATTACATTGATGCTTCTTGAAAGAGTGGCACAAATTCTGCCTGTTCCCACTACCAGGGAAAACGCTTACAAAGCCTGCAGAGCAACTCCTAAAGCACTCCTCTCCCTACTAGTCAAAAAGTATGACAAGGAACAGCCTATTTCTCATTTTCTCCCAGAAGCTGAGAAGAGTATCTTGTTGTGCAACCCCTCAAAAATATCTTCAGACATCCAGAACTTTGTAATCTCAGATCATGACTTCTTTTCTAAAGCAAAAAAATAAATCACTGCTTGATTTTTACCCAAAACTATTGTATGAGCCAGTGCTTCTGTATTAGAATAAATATACTGAAAAGAAACTCCAGACTTTGAAATCTTTTAGTTCACAGAATAACAGAATCGTTGTTGGAAAAGATCTCCAAGACCATCAAGTCCAACCATAACCCAACTGCCATGATCACTAAACTACATCCTGAAGTGCCACATCTACACATGTCTTCAACACCTTCAGGGATGGTGATTGCACTACCTCCCTGAACAGCCTGTTTCAACGTCTGACCACTCTTGCAACAAAGAAATTGTTACTAATATCCCTGGCTGAGACACCTGGGGCTGCTTAGCACAGAGAATAGAAAACTGAGAAGGGATCTTATTGATGTTCATAAATATATGATGTGTGAGCGTCAAGAAGGGTCCAGGTTCTTTTCAGTGGTATCCTGTGATAGGACAAGGGGCAATGGATACAAACTGGAACACAGGAAGTTCTGGAATGCAGGATGTCAGAGCACTAGAGCAGGATGCTCAGAGAGGTTGTGGAGTTTACTTCTCTGGAGACTTTCAAAACCTGTCATGATGTGTGTGACCTGCCTGAAGTGATCTTGCTTTGGCAGGGAGGTTGGATGCATTGATACCTGAAGGTCCCTTCCAACCCCTACATTCTGTGCTTATAAGCTGGAGGAGACAAATGGTTCTTGGTGGTTTGAATAAATTACCTTAATTTTGGCAGTAGGTTTGAACTGTATGATCTCTGGAGGTCCCTTCCAATCCCTACCATTCTTTGATGGGCAGAGTCCAATGGGATGGCTTTCAACAAATCCAAGTGCCGGGTGCTGCACTTTGGCCACAACAACCCCATGCAGAGCTACAGGCTGGGGTCGGAGTGGCTGGAGAGCAGCCAGACAGAAAGGGATCTGGGGGTGCTGATTGACACCCGCCTAAACATGAGCCAGCAGTGTGCCCAGGTGGCCAAGAAGGCCAATGGCATCCTGGCCTGCATCAGGAATAGTGTGGCCAGCAGGGGCAGGGAAGTCATTCTCCCCCTGTACTCTGCACTGGTTAGGCCACACCTTGAGTACTGTGTCCAGTTCTGGGCCCCTCAATTTAAGAAGGACATTGAGGTGCTTGAGCGTGTCCAGAGAAGGGCAACGAGGCTGGTGAGAGGCCTCGAGCACAAGCCCTATGAGGAGAGGCTGAGGGAGCTGGGATTGTTTAGCCTGGTGAAGAGGAGGCTCAGGGGAGACCTTATTGCTGTCTACAACTACCTGAAGGGTGGTTGTGGCCAGGAGGAGGTTGCTTTCTTCTCTCAGGCAACCAGCACCAGAACAAGAGGACACAGTCTCAAGCTGTGCCAGGGGAAGTTTAGGCTGGAGGTGAGGAGAAAGTTCTTCACTGAGAGAGTCATTCCCCACTGGAATGGGCTGCCCAGGGAGGTGGTGGAGTCACCGTCCCTGGAGGTGTTCAAGGCACGTTTGGACGTGGCACTTGGTGCCATGGTCTAGTCTTGAGGTCTGTGGTAATGGGTTGGACTTGATGATCTTTGAGGTCTCTTCCAACCCTGCTTATAGTGTGATACTGTGATACTGTGATGATTGTATGATCCTACCATTCCAGCTCCTCCTGCTCTTTCCCCTTCCTCTCCCCTAGCAAACGGTTAGAAAGGAGAGGCAGAAGGGCTTGTGCTTCTCTCAGAGAACCATTGAACAGCAACTCTAGTGCCGCGAAAAAGTCACAGCCAGCACAACTGTTATCAGGGGATAATGGTCTTTTTGTAGTCAGCAAAGGGCCCAGGGCTTTATTTGCTGACTGTGAGCCCCACAGAATGGAACAGCTTACAGCACTATCCATGGCCTGCAAACAGAGGAGTGACCCCATGACCCCCGCTCTGCCCATTGCTCCAGAAAGCCACCTTTCTCATGCTAATGCCCCTCTTTTGTCTCCTGCTGTTAGCAGCCATGATGTCATGTATTCAACCACCTCAGCTTCCCAAAAGTGTGTGTGTAAAGCACTCATGAGTGAAAGACCTGCTACTGTGTGAAAAGAAAGTCACAAGGGTGGGGAGAATTAGAGCCAGGCATTATTAAATATCATGTGCCTTGCTACAGAGTCCTCTTGGCAGAAACGGCAAAGGCATCTCTTTGGGGCGTTGTTACAATGTGTCAAGGTAGAAAAATGGTCACTCCTCAAAGCCTTGGGAGCTCTAAATATATTTTGTTTTTTCTTTTTTTTTTAAAATACTCTCATTCTTTTTTCCATTTATATGTGATTCTGTGATGCCAACTACGTTTTCTCACCCAAAATATAATGTGCTGCTTGTCAGTGTCAGTTAAAGTCATGTGGCTACACAGGAAAGCCATGCAGGAAGTGTTTTCTTTTGGCATCCAGCTGTACCTTTTGATTTATTGTAGCAGGATTTCTTGCCTTCTACAACAGCAAGCAAGACCACGTTGCCCACCCCCAAAAAAAATCTGTGAGAAGAAGAAAAGCAACACTTGTGATGTTTAATTAATTACCCCTCATTTTTTTTAAAAAAAGGAAAAATATCATCCAGGAAATAATAAATATATATGCAATTTATTTTTAAATTAAAGCTGAGTGTTTAATTAATCATGGCCTGAAAAAAAAAAAATCTACTGTGGTAGGTTGCCTTTGTTGTGTTGCACTTCAAGAAGAAAGAAAAATCTGAAAGTCAAGTGAAAAGGAAACAACGAAGGAAAAAAAAAAAAAGAAGGGGTAACACTTCTAGAATACAAGAGGGGATTTTACAAAGCATTCTCTTGTTCTGTATGCCAGGACCCAGGCAGAATTACTGTGTTCTAAAAATACTGAGAAACCCTGTTAATTATTTATACCAGCTCACTTGATTATTCATCAGAATGTGCTTGTTGTCACTGTAAAGACACAACTAGAAAAATTTACTGCTACCAAACTGATTTCAGTTTGCTACAGCAAGAACGGACCAAAGGATGCACAAGCTGNCAGAGGAACTGTTTCCAAAGGCCTGCAGTGACAGGATGAGGGCAATGGTTTGAAATGAGAGAAGAGTAGATTGAGATTGATTGTTAGCAACAAGTGCTGCACTGTGAGGGTGCTGGAACACTGAAACAGGTTGCCCAGGGAGGAAGGTCCTATCTCTGGAGATATTCAAGGTCAGGCTGGGCAAGACTCTGAGCAATCTGCTCTAGTGTAGGCTGTCCCTGCTGACTGCAGGGGGTTTGGACTGCATGAGCCTTGGAGGTCCTTTCCAACCCAAACCATTCTAGGATGCCGTGATTCTATGATCTTGTCTATGTGCAGAGGATAGTATGTAAACCAAACAGAGGGCAGAGAAAGAGGTAATAAACAGAATTTATGAACCGATACATGTGCGGCAGATGTATTGGCTAAGGCTCTGAGCCTTCCAGGATTTATGTCAAGTGAATACTTGGAGTACATAAAGTCTATGTTATGGATGGGTGTTGAATTCAAATGTATGGGTGTCAACTGAAGAAATCACAGAATCACAGAATTGGTTTGATTGGAAGAGTCCTCTAAGATCAAGTCCAGCCTTTCGCCCAACACCACCATGGCCATTAAGCCATGTCCCAGAATGCCATGTCCACATGTTTCTCCAACACCTCCAGGGTGACTCTACCACCTCCCTGGGCAGCCTGTTCCAATCCCTGACCACTCTTGCAGCAAAGAAATGTTTCCTAGTCTCCACCTAAACCTCCCCTGGCACAATTTCAGGCCATTTCCTCTTCTTCTATCATCTGAGACTAGGGAAAAAATGATATCCCAAATCACTGCAAGCCTTTTTCATGAAGTTGTAGAGAGCAATGAGGTCTTCCCTCAGCCTCCCCTTCCCTCCACTGAACAAACCCAGTTCCTTCACCCTCTCCTCACCAGACCTGTTCTCCAGACCCTTTAACAACTTCCTTGCCCTTCTCTGGACCTGCTGCAGCACTTCAACGTCCTTCTTGTAGTGAGTGGCCCATAACTGAACCCAGGATTTGAGAAAGAATGGGGTTCAGTGCCATACCTTTTATTGTCCAACAGAGCCATCAATCTCTCTACCTTTCAGAAAAAAAAAGTGTTCATGAAATGGCATTTTC
Source organism: Ramphastos sulfuratus (assembly GCA_013399055.1). NCBI lineage: Eukaryota > Metazoa > Chordata > Aves > Piciformes > Ramphastidae > Ramphastos > Ramphastos sulfuratus. Next base: position 59,636 of record WBNM01022334.1, on the reverse strand, counting down.
CACATTTTTTTTTCTTTGTCTTGGGTTTTTTTTGTTTGTTGGTGGTTTTTTGTTTGTTTTTTGTTTTTGTTTTTGTTTTGTTTTGTTTGTTTGTTTGTTTTGTTATTTTTGTTTTAATTGTTTTATTTAGTGTAGCCTGTAAGACTATAGTGAGAACAGATGTGACCTTCTCTTAGAACCATAGAATGGTCTGGCTTGGAAGGGATCTCCAAAGGCCATCCAGTCCAATCCCCTTTGCAGTAAGCAGGGGCATCCTCCACGAGATCAGGTTGCCCAGAGCCCTGTTGAGTCTCACTTTGAATATCTCTAGGGATGGAGCTCCAACTACCTCCCTGGGCACTACTCTCATGGTGCAGAACTTGTTCCTAACATCCAGTCTAAATCTGCTCTTATGTAATTTGAAATATTTGTCCCTCATCTTACTACTACAGGCCTTTGGAAACTGCCTCTCTCCACCCTCCTTGTAGTCCCCTTTCAGGTACTGGAAAATCTTCACAGTCTGGGCAGTCACCCTGAACAGCTAACACTAAATGATATACAACAGCTGCAGAATGGGCTCAGGCTTTCTAAGTAAGGATGTTCTCTTTTTTTCACATTAAACAATCACTGAATTAAACTGTGAAAGTTAAAGTTTAAGGGCTTATGAAGTGCTTCCACCATGCATGATTTCATTCAATGACTTATTCAGGTAGTGGAGCAGTTGGTAAAATGTAATGTTTAATCTGTATTTTATTAGAAAGTCCTCAACTGGGTTGCAGATAATATTAATGAATTAATGCTCTACTAAAAATCTTACTTAATATTTACTTTTCAGGCAGTGGCACTTTGATTTGAGTGGATGTTTTATGTGGGGCTGAACTCCAGGTTTAATTTGGATTCTGTTGTTCAAATAATTGCACTTATTCATTGCCTCCACTGGGCTCACTTGGAGAATGGGGTCTTAATGGAGGACAAGTGACAAACTGAGCTGTAGACTCCACTTGAGTTCACTTAGTGGTTGAAAACAAACTTTTTTTTTTTTTTTTTTTTTTTAATAAACACCTTGTGGAACATGAATTTAATCCTAGTTTTCCTTCCAACCTGGACACTCTTTTTTCACCATTTCTGATGATCAGTCTTCAGTAAATTGGCAATGGAAAACAATCAGGAGAGATCCTTGCAAATACTGAATATTCACCTGAAATATTCTGTCACTGAGCTGATCATTAATAATCATCTTAGAACTTAAGGTTATGATAAAGTTATTACATCCTGGGCCTGAGGCTATATTATGCTAAGAGAGTTTCTCCTCCCTCTCTGTTCTGCCCTAGTGAGGCTTCATTTGGAACACTGTGCCCAGTTCTGCAGTTACCAATTGAAAAAAGGACAGGGAGTTGCTGGACATGGTACAGGAAAGGGATATGAAGAGAATTGAAGGGACTGGAACATCTCTGTGATGAGGAAAGACTGAGAGAACTGAGGCTTTTTAGTCTGGAAAACAACTGATTGAGGGAGCATCTCATCAATGCCAATAAATACTTAAAGGGTGGCATCAGGAAGATGGGACCAGGCTATTTTCAGTGGTGTCCAGTGAGAGGACAATAGGTAATGGGTACAAACTTGAACATTAGAAGTTCCATCTGAACAAGAGGAAGAAATTCTTTAATTTAAGGGTGATGAACGCCTGGAAGAGGCTGCCCAGAGAGGTGTTGGAGTCTCCATCCCTAGAGACATTCCAGACCCACCTGGACATGTTCTTGTGTGACCTTCTTTAGGTGACCCTGCCTTGGCAGAGGGATTGACCTTGATGATCTCTGGAGGTCACTGCCAACCCCTATAATTCTGTGATTCTATGATTATGAGAAAAAACTTGCCCACCCTACACATTTCCTTGAGAAACTAATTACTACAGAGTGCTATTAGAATCAGTAACTCAGAAGCTTTCAGGGTAAGATGTAGATATGGAGGCTGCTCAGGGTTTTATACTGTATCAACACCACAAGGATATAAGCCTGACTATTTGTCTGGTCATTATCCTTATCTCACTCTGAAATGTCAACTGAAAGCTGCTGTCTGAGGGAAACACAGGCTTGGATGGACGAATCATCAGATTCAGCACCAAAAGTTGATGTTTACCCTGCCACTGCTCCTCTGCTGTGTTTCTGTGGCACAGCCACCAGTGGCCTTTTAAAAACACCTTATCTTTGAAGCATGGCAACCTTCTGGCCCTCCACAGATCCAAACACATATGAGGCTTATGTCTTATATTGATTGTTTGGATTTTGGACAGGAAGGCAACAAATCTTCTGTAATCACAGTAGTCATTGCAGTAATGGGATGATGTTATCCTTTACCTAAAGGGCATCTTAATCACAGATCTGTTTATTTTTCACAGCAAGAAGTGACCATTAGAAGATGTAGTGTTAACTTATTACACAGCTATACAGAATCAAGAGGAGCCTATTTTGCAGCCCACTTGTCTTTTTACTTTTCACTGATTCACACATCTCTTTCACATCTTCTTATAGAATAACCAGAGGATCAGGCCCAGCCAACATGGGTTCATAAAGGGTAGATCCTGATCTCCTTTATGACAAAGTGACTGCCTAATAGCTGAGGCAAAGTTTGTGGATGTTGTCTGCCTGGACTTTAGTAAAGCCTTTGACACTGTCTCCCACAGCATCCTCCTGGAGAAACTGGCTCCTCGTGTCTTGGGTGGGTGAACACTTCTCTGGGTGAAAACTTGGCTGAATGGCTAAGCCCAAAGAGTGGGGGGGGGATGGAGGTAAATTCAGTTGGTGTCTGGTGGTGCTCCCCAGGCCTCAGTGTTGGGGCCAGTTCTCTTTAATGTCTTTATTAATGATCTGAATGAGGGAATTGAGGCACCTCCAGTGAGTGTGCAGATGACATTAAATTAAGTGGGACTGTTGATCTGCTGGAGGGTAGGAAGGCTCCGCAGAAGGATCCAGACAGTTTGCACCAATGGGCTAAGGTCAGTTGTATGAGGTTTAACATGCCCAGTGCTGGGTTCCTTCATTTGAGCCACAACAACCCCACGAATGCTCCAGGCTTAGGGCAGAGTAGCTGGAAGGTTGTCTGACAGAAAACAACCTGGGAGTGCTGGATGACAGTCAGCTGAGGATGAGTCAGCATATGCCCAGGTGGCCGAAAAGGACAACAGTCTCCTGGCATGCATTAAGAAGCATGTGGCCAGCAGGTCAAGGCAGGTTCTCCTCACCCTCCACTCTGCCCTGGTAAGGTCTCATTTGGAGTACTGGATTCTAGGCTCCCCATTTCAAGAAGGATGAGGAAATATTGGAGAGAGTCTAACAGAGGTATTCCAAGATTCTGAGGGGACTGGAGCATCTACCTTGCAAGGAAAAGGTGAGAGACCTGGGGCTCTTTAGCCTGGAGAAGAGCAGGCTGAGGAAGGATCTCATTAATGTTTATAATTTTTACATATCAGGAGGATGGAGCCAGACTCTTCTCAGTGGTGCCCAGTGACAGGGTAAGGGGCAATGGACACAAATTGGAACAGAGGAGTTCTGCTTGAACACAAGGAGACAATTCATTTTGAGGTTGGCAGAACTTCTGACCAGGACACTCAGCTTGTGGAGTCCCTGTCTCTGGAGGCATTCCAAACCTGCCTGAACACGTTCCTGTGTAATTTATTCTGGGTGACCCTGCTCTAGCAGTGAGGTTGGACTAGATGATCTTCAGAAGTCCCTTCCAACCACCACCATTCTGTGATTCTGTGACGTGTTCACCTAATCCTCAAGAAATCTACCTCCAAACATGGGTTCTCTGGAATTTTCAGACTCACTCCCAGGCAAACACCCTGCCTCTCAGCAATGGATTTCTAGCAAGTCTCTCATCTGGATGCCAACACTCACACAAAACTGTTAAGCTGCCATTGGTAGTCCTGGGAGAAGGCAAGGAAGGGAGAGCAACACTGCAGTGGCCGAGAGGAAAAGAGACATTGCAGATTGACTGCCACAGCCTTGTTGGAACATCCCTCTGAAGGTGTGTGGTGCATCCAGGGTGAGAATGAATCAGTGCAGCAGCACCAATACCATCTGACTCTGCCCATTAGTGAGCACCTGTTGATAACTCAATAGTCTGAGGAACAGCTGAAAAACAAGACTGGGTGCTGACAGTCAGCTCATCTATTCAGCAGGAAATCTTTCCTCTCCACTGGTTATTCAAGGCACATGCTATGACACTTGTGTTTACAGTGGCTTAGTTTTGCTGATATTTGTGTGGGAAAAGGATACAAGAAAAGAAGGCAAGGAGTTGTCATCCTTGGTAACAGAAAGCATCACCAGCAGACATAAAGAAGTCATTGTCCCACTCTGCTAAGCACTGCTGAGATCACACCTGGAGTGCTGCATTCAGATTTGGTCCCTGCTGTACAAAAAAAGATGTGAGGAGGCTGGAAAGTGTCCAGAGAAGGGCCAGGAGAATGATCCAGAGGCCTGGCAGACCTGCATGTGAGGAGAGGCTGAGGGAGCTGCATTTGTTCAGCATGGAGAAGAGAAGGCTGAGGGGAGACCTTATCACTATGCACCAGGATATAAAGGGTGCCTACCTTTTTACCAGGCATCTTTTTACAAAGATTCCCATGTTAAAGACAAGTGGTAATGGGGACAAATTCCTGCTGGGGAGATTCCCATGGGACCCTGGAAGAAAATGTTTCCCCATGAATCATAGAATTGACCAGGTTGGAAGAGACCTCCAAGATCATCCAGTCCAACCTATCACCCAGCCCTAGCCAATCAACTGGACCATGGCACTAAGTGCCTCCTCCAGTCTTTTCTTGAATACCTCCATGGATGGTGACTCCATCACCTCCCTGGGCAGCCCATTCCAATGCCAATCACTCTCTCTGTCAAGAACTTCTTCCTAACGTCCAGCCTATACCTCCCCTGGCACAACTTGAGACTGTGTTTCCTTGTTGTGTTGCTGGTTGCCTGGGAGAAGAGACCCAGCCCTACCTTCCTACAACCTCCTTTCAGGTAGTTGTAGACAGCAATGAGGTCACCCCTGAGCCTCCTCTTCAGGCTGCACACCCCCAGCTCCCTCAGCCTCTCCTCACAGGGCTGTGCTCCAGGCCCCTCACAGCTTCATCGCCCTTCTCTGGACACATTCCAGTACCTCAACATCTCTCTTGAATTGAGGGGCCCAGAACTGGACACAGGACTCAAGGTGTGGCCTGACCAGTGCTGAGGACAGGGGCAGAATAACCTCCCTTGTCCTGCTGGCCACACTGTTCCTGATAGAGGCCAGGATGCCATTGGCTCTCCTGGCCACCTGGGCACACTGCTGGCTCATGTTCAGCTACTATCTACCAGCACCTCCAGGTCCCTTTCTGCCTGGCTGCTCTCCAGCCACTCTGNACCTCCTGCTGGCCACAACCACCCTTCAGGTAGTTGTAGACAGCAATAAGGTCTCCTCTGAGCCTCCTCTTCTCCAGGCTAAACAATCCCAGCTCCCTCAACCTCTCCTCATAGGGCTTGTGCTCGAGGCCTCTCACCAGCCTCATTGCCCTTCTCTGGACACGTTCAAGTACCTCAAATACCAAACACCAAAATACCAACACCAAAAAAAAAAAACCAAAAAAACAACAAACCCAAAATCCACCACCCAAAATGAACCACCCAACCAACCAAAAAGACTCCAAACTAAAAAACAAAACAAAACAAAAACAAAAAAAAAACCCCAAAAAAACCCCAAGCAAAACCACAAAGCAAGACAACAACAAAAAAACCCTTATCAAAACCTGTTTCCTTTAAAAACCCAAAAGTCTCCCAAATATATTTTACTTGGAGGACAGGACTGTGGAATGAGACAGTTTTCAGTACCTTAGCAATACAGAAGCCCTGCTTACCAGTTTTCTAACCCTCCTCTGATGGCTGAGCAGGGAGCTGAACAGAACCTGCACAACTCAACACAGACTGCAAAACTTCACCCAGATGCCATATCCAAGAATTCTAAAAGTGAAGTGCAGATATGCTAGCTATCATGGGGCTGCTGTTTGGCTCTTAACAAGTTGAATTAAGTCACACAATCTTAGAATCATAGAATGCACTGGGTTGGAAGGGACCCTCTATGGTCATCTTGTCCAACCCCCTTGCAGCCAGCATGGACATACTCGACTAGATCAGGCTGCCCAGGTCCCCATCAGGTTTGACCCTGAATGTTTCCAGGGACACTGACTCAACCACACCCCTGGGCAACCTGTTACCATGTCTCACCACCCTCATTGTGCAGAACTTCCTCCAGACGTCCAACCTAAATCTCCCCTGCTCCAGTTTCAAACCATTGCCCCTCATCCTATCATCACAGGTCCAAAAAAGAAAGGAATTTGTCAGAAGTACTGACAGCACACACACACGTGTAAATATGTCTGGCTAAAGACACAAACACTCTGATAATCCTATGGTTCTCTGAGTCCTGTCCCCATAGCAGAGGTTCTCCAGCCCTTGGATCATACTTGTGGCCATCCTCTGGACTCACACCAACAGTTCTATATCCTTAGGGAAAGGATGAAGTTAGGGAAGAGATTCATCTAGGCAAGATGCCTAGGAAAGGTGGCAGAAAGAAGCAGCAGCCTTTTCTTCACCGTGCAGTTGTTAGCAGTAGCAAGGACAACAAACTGGGGTCTTTAGGATTTCAACATCACGATTACAGTGACACATTCAGAAACTCAGGCCTCTTACTTTATAAGACCTTTGGAGATAAAATACTATGATATAAGAAGGCGATAGACAGGGAGGGAGAAACACAGTGAGAACTTCAGGTCTCAAAACATGCAGAGTCCTTGGTTGCCATTTATAATCACATTTTGGAACCCATCCCAAAGTAGTCTACTCATTTGTAGCAAGATTTGATCATTCAGCTTGGTTAGGTTTAAGGAATGCATTTGGAATGTTTTACTGCTCCGCTAATTGGGTTTTGCTTGTTAATCAATTTCCCATATGAAGATTCTTAGAGGAGGAAGTGCAATTGTTGTTGTTGTTGTTTTTGTCTTTTAACTTTTATATTGTGTCACTGAATGTTCTAATTGGATGTGTTGCACTGAGTAGTACAAAAGCTCAGTTAGGAACGGATTAGTCATGTTGAATATGCTGTTGTAGTCCATGAAGGGGATGAAACAGTAAAGAGTTCAATTTTAACATATTTATGGATATTGAAAAAGAAAAGTACTCTATCAACTCGTGTCCATCCACAAGTTAGTCACTGTGGATAGGGCTAAAATTCATCTCTGCTCATTTTAATAAGTTCTGAAATCCTTGGTAGCAGAAGTATGAAGAAGATGTATGAAGTATGAAGGACGAGCAGAGGTCCCATCTCTGGAGACATTCAAGATCAGACTCAGTGTGGCCCTGGGCAGCTTGATCTAGTTGGAGACATCCCTGTTGACTGCAGTGGGGTTGGACAAAGTGACCTTTGAGGGTTCCCCCCCAACTCAGTGCAATCTGTGAACCTATGAAGCGTATATCTTTTTAGGAACATGTGAAGTGAACTGTGACCTGTTAGAATTAAACAGAGGTGGACCAGTTTGAATAAGTAGATTCTGTTCCCTCTATTTTTTTCCATTGTTTGCCATGAGGATGCTGGAACACTGGAATGAGTTGCCCAGGGAGGTGTCTGAAACCCCATCCTTGGGGACATTCAAGGTGGGTCTCAACAGAGTTCTGAGCAGCCTGATGTAGTTGAGGATGTCCCTGCAAAGGGGATTTGACTAGATGACCTTTAGAGGTCCCTTTCAATCCAGACTATTCTATGATTCTATGATTCTGAGACTAAGAAAAATTGGACCAAAATACTTGGCTGCCTCTTTTAGCTGTATTTCTCTCTAAGGAGTGGGTAAATAACACTCATGCCTGGTACCAGCAAATGGCCTGATGCTAGAAAATGAGCTGCTGTGTGTTTCCAATAAAGGACAACAACAACAGAAGAGTTAAAATCAACAACCTTAATGGATTTTTTGGACTTGGTGATCCTGAGGGCCTTTTCCAACTGGAATGTTTCTGTGATTCTGTGACTTTTTGGATCAGAGAAGATTAGAGAAGAGGAGGTAGAGGGGAAATCTTATGAATACCTACAAATATCTAAGAGTGCTTGTCAGGATGATGGGGCCAGGCTCTTCTCAGTAATCCTCAGTGACAGGACAAGAGGTAATGGGAACAAACCTGAACATAGGAAGTTCCATATGAACATGAGAAGGAAATTCTCTACATTGAGGGCAACAGAGCATTGGAACAGGCTGCCCAGAGAAGTGTTGGAGTCTCCTTCTCTGGAGACTTCCAAAGCACCTGAATGTGTTCCTGTGTGATCTGCCCTAGGTGATCCTGTTCTGGCAGATGTGCTTGGACTCAACTATCTTCAGAGTGCCCTTCCTATCCTTACCATTCTGTGATTCTGTAATTGCAGTGCTGCCTTAGAGTTGTGCACTTACAGAGGAAACAGAATAATCAAATAATAATATAGGAACCACATTAAACTGTGTCCAAGTTCTTGGAAATCATTTTTCTATCCTCCTTGTTACAGGAAATCTGTTATCTCCAGTCATTGCAAGGCTTTTAGGAATGTCCAATTTCTGAGTTGCCCGAGGTCAGGAGGATACACACCTTAAAATTAACCAGTGGGAGACTGAATTAAAGGCTACAAGCAGAGGTGAAAGTGTTCTCTTCTGATCTCATTAGATAACAGCCTTCCTCAATTTCGAGACTGATCTCCTTTGTGGACAAAGAGGCAAAAGCTTTTCTTGGGATGGGAGATGAATGCTAACTCCAGGAGAGTCCCACTAAGAATTGTCATCTCTCCCCATCTGTTCCAGTGCAAAGATTTAAATCCCCCAGCTGTTTAGCTCTGCTCTTCCCTTAAGAAACCAGGAAGGGTTGTAACCTCCAGCAATGGACTAGGTGGCTGCTAGTAAGAAATATGAAGCTCTTCAACCTTTACAGTTTGCTTTAAAAGAGAACAAGTGCTCATGGCCCTAGATTAACTCAGGGTGAAGGAACTCATAGTTAGCATGCAGCAGAAAGGTAAAGATTAGTGCTCAGTGGAACAGATCACGTGAGTGTGATCTCCACCTCTGCTTAGCCCTGCTTAGGCCTCATCTGGAATTCTGTGTCCACTTCTGAGCTCCCCAGTTCAAGAAGGACAAGGAACCACTGGAAAGAGTCCAACAGAGAGCAATAGAGATGCTGAAGGGACTGGAATACCTGTCTTATGAGGAAAGACTGAGAGAGCTGGGGTTGTTCAGCCTGGAGAACAGTAGATTGAGAGGGGATCTTCTTTTTAACATTTATCAAGATGTAAAGGGCCAGAGTCAGGAGCATGGAGACAGACTCTTCTTGGTGGTGTCCAGTGACAGGACAAGGGGCAGTAGACACAAACTGGAACACAGGATGTTCCATTTAAGTATAAGGAAGCAATTCTTCCTTTTGAGGGTGACAGAACCTTGGAGCAAGCTGCCCAGAGAGGTTGTGGTGCCTCCTTCTCTGGAAGTATTTCAAGGCCAGCTGGACATGTTCCCATGTGATTTAGTCTGGGTGACCCTGTTCTAGCAGGGTGGTTGGTCTTGATGATCTCTATTTTGCTCTCATGAGACCCCACATAGTGTACTGCATCCAGTACTGGTGCTCCAAATGCAAGAATGACATCAAACTGCTGGACTGGGTCCAGAAAAGGGCTACAAAGATGATCAGGGAGCTGGAGCACCTCCTCTATGAGGACAGGATGAAAGAGTTGGGGCTGTTCAGCCTTGAGAAGAGAAGGCTTCAGAAGACTTTAGAGCAGCCTTCCAGTACCTGAAAGAGGCTACAAGAAAGCTGGAAAGGGTCTTTTTACAAAGGCTTGTAGTGACAGGATGAGAGGGAATGGATTGAAGCTTGCAATGGAGAGATTTAGAAAGAAAGATTTAGGAAGAAATTCTTTCCAACGAGGGGGATGAGACACTGAACAGGTTACCCAGGAAGGTTATGGATGTCCCTTCCCCGGAGCTGTTCAAGGCCAGATTGGATGAAGCCTTGAGCAACCTGGTCTGGTGGGAGGTGTCCCTGCCCATGGCAGAGAGATTGGCACTTGGTGCTGTGGTCTAGTCTCAAGGTCTGTGGTAATGTGTTGGACTTGATGATCTTTGAGGTCTCTTCCAACCTTGCTTATACTGTGATACTGTGATACTGTGATCTTTAAGGTCCCTTCCAACACAAACCATTCTATGAATCCATGAATCTTCAGAGGTCCCTTCCAACCCCTGCCATTCTCTGACCTTCCTAAATGTGACTTGTGTGAGCAGCTGCTGATGGGAGAAAGAAATTACATGACAACACTTTACTCCCCCTCACTTGTATTCAACATTTACTCATCCACACTTCATTTCTTATTATTTGTTCATAATATTTTGGTGTGTTTCTGAGAGAAGCTTCTCAGGAAAGATGAGGGAGTATCAGTCATGGTGGCAGAGGAGAAAAAATGCTAATTACTCTCTTTAAAGTCCCAGTGAATAACATCAAAGTTAACATTTTTTAAAACGCTTCTGCAGCTTCATGGATGATTTAAAGATGATTGTGTTCTGCTGAATTTTACCACGCATGATGGTTCTATTTGAGTCTTGATTTAGTTTCTAACATATCCTCCGATAACTCCTGCCTGAGAAATTGTGATTGGTAGCATGAAGTTTAAAGTGAAATATAAACAATTTTTTTTTTCTTTTGGGAAAAAGAGCAAATGAGCCTTGGCTCCTGTGAAAAGAATGAGGATGTATTACCATAGAATCATAGAATTGCTCAGGTTGGGAATGACCTCTAAGATCATTGAGTTTAACCTTCAACTCAATACCACCATGGTCATTAAACCATGTCCCAGAGTGCCATGTCCCCACATTTCATGAACACCAGCAGGGATGGTGACTCCACCACCTCCCTGGGCAGCCTGTTCCAATTCCTGACCACTTTTGCAGCAAAGAAATTGTTCCTGATGTCCAACCTAAGCCTCCCCTGGCACAATTTCAGGCCATTGTTCCTGATGTCCAACCTAAGCCTCCCCTGGCACAATTTCAGGCCATTGTTCCTGATGTCTAACCTAAGCCTCCCCTGGCACAATTTCAGGTTATTTCCTCTTGTTCTATGTCGTGGTAGGCATGGACAGGCCAAATTAGGCTTGTAAATGTCCTGGCTTATGCAGACATGTTTTTTCTGCTCTCTCTCCTTCTGTTTTGGGGAGAGTAACCGCGGGAAAAGGGACAAAGGACCTGGCGCCACTAAGTCTGGGGTCCGGGGTCTGTCCATC
>WBNM01022334.1:8707-48006 GCA_013399055.1 Ramphastos sulfuratus | reverse complement strand
AAGCAATGAGGTCTTCACAGTATCACAGTATCAGCAAGGTTGGAAGAGACCTCAAAGATCATCAAGTCCAACCCATTACCACAGACCTCCAGACTAGACCATGGCACCAAGTGCCACGTCCAAACCCGCCTTGAACACCTCCAGGGACGGTGACTCCACCACCTCCCTGGGCAGCCCATTCCAGTAGCGAATGACTCTCTCGGTGAAGAACTTTCTCCTCACCTCGAGCCTAAACTTCCCCTGGCACAGCTTGAGACTGTGTCCTCTTGTTCTGGTGCTTCCTTCGGCCTCCTCTTCTCCAGACTAAACACCCCCAGTTCCCTCATCTGCTCCTCACCAGACCTGTTCTTCAGATCCTTCCCCAGCTTTGTTGCCATTTTCTGGACCTCCTCCAGCCCCTCAATGTCCTTCTTGTGGCGAGGGACCCAAAACTGAACCCAGTATTTGAAGTGTGGCCTCACCGGTGCCTACCTTCTTTCACATTAACAGCTCTCTTGGAAGCTACTGTCATTGGACCTACAAAAAAACAGTAAGGAAAATTCTGGAAAAAAAGAAAGAAGAGGAGATAAAACTGAGAGCATGCAAGCAAAACTACCTTGATCCTAGGCAGGCAGTGGCTTTTCTGGCATTAGAAAGGGAGATGTCACTAGGGCATTGAAATAATCCACAAGACTTCACATCCAGTAGGGTCCCTGATTCAGTATTTTCAAGGCAGGGTAATTTCAGACCATATAACTTCCTGACTTTAGAGGTGGTGGGACACTTTAGCCAGTTCAGACCACATTCACACCCAGCTGTATCTTTAGCTAGACAACCACACAAATGTTTTGAAGCTAATGTGCAAGGACAATTGTCTCAATGGTTTCTGCAAGCCCACCGTCCAAGTATGACACGAGGATGGCTTGTTTGCATAGAAAAACTGGCAGCTATAGCTACTCTGAGCAGGGGAAAACCAAAACTGAAGTGATTTTTCTCAGGCTTTTACAATGTCTACATCAGAGGGCAATATTCTAGAGAAGTAACCACACTGTTCAGAAGTGACAACACTTTATTGCACCAAAGTAGAAATAGGCTGACACTTGATTTTCTCATACTAAGAGAAAAAAGGGATATTCTCTTCACTTTCTCCTTTTTTTTCCTTTTCTTTCTTTTTTTTTTTTTAAAGAAAGGAACAAAACAAAAACTGTTTTGCAACTTTCACCAGAGGGAATAAAAGAAGAAAGAAGGGGAGAAATCAATTTTGTCTGTGTTCCTGCCCTTGTGCCCACACAATAAATAAAAGAATCTTGAGGAAAGACAGGTCTAAATCACAGGGGAAAAAACATCAAAGCTAAACCAAAATCTTCTGATTGAATTGTAATGTTACCACTTCCCATGCCCTTTAAGGAACATTTTAGAATGAAAATGTTTCATTCACTTCTTCAGGGTTTTTTGGGTTATTTGAGGGTTTTTTTTTTTAGGGGACCAATAGTATAGGAATCTTCAAGGAACATTTTCCTTGGTGGGAAATGTTCCATGGTGGGAATCATGAGGTAGAGAGAAACTTGTACCTTGAGTATAACACACTCAGCAAACATGTTAATATCACCACTCATGGTTCTATGCAGAAAGGGCCTGTTGTGAGGAGGAAGAAGATCAACAGCCAGCTGAATGTGAACCAGTAGTACACTTGGGTGCCCAACAAGGCCAACAGCATCCTGGCCTGGATCAGCACTGGTGTGACCAGCAGGAGCAGGGGAGTGATTGTGCCTCTGGACTCTACACTGGTGAGGCCACAGCTTGAGTACTGGGTTCAGTTTTGGGCCCCTCCCTACAAGAAAGACATTTTGATGCTGAAGCAGGTCCAGAGAAGTGGATGAAGCTGGTGGAGGGTCTGGAGAACAGGTCTGGTGAGGAGCCACTGAGGGAGCTGGAGTCATTCAGTCTGGAGAGGAGGAGGCTGAGGGGAGATCTCATTGCCCTCTACAACTTCCTGAAGGGAGGCAGAGAGGTGGGGGCTGGTCTCCCTACTATCAGGTAGAAGGATGAGAAGAAATGGCTTCAAGTTACTTCAGGGGAGGTTTAGGTTGGAGATTAGATGGAACTTCTTGACTGAAAGGGTTCTCAAACACTGCCCAGGAAGGTGGTTGTATCTGCAGAGATGTGGTGCGGAGGGCCATGGTTTAGCACCAGCCTTGGCAGAGTTAGCTAAAGGTTGGATTTGATCTTAGAGGTCTTTTCCAATCTAAAAAATTCTATGATTCTTTGAGAAGGAAAACGGTGGTTGCCCATCTTCTGACTGTTGACTAGCCTATGCTGATTAATTAATCAAGAAGCCATCAGCCTGACCTAACAGAACTTAAGAGTAATTTGTTGTTGTAACCAATTTAGAGACATTCATTTGATAAAAGGTTCTGTAAGTCTCCTTGATGACAATGAAGTTTGATGGGTGGCTAGAAAAGCACCAAGCTCCTGTTAAGAGGAGCTCTGTCAGGAATCAGTGCGAGCTGAGGCAGTTGTGATTCATAACTGATTTGATGGGAAGGGCTCCCCTCCGGTTCTCTGATTGGCAGTATTGCTGCCTTCCCCATGACTTATACTGGTGGGATTGGCTTGGTCTGCACCAGCAGATGAGGATTGTGCTTTCAGATGCAAGGCTAGATTTAAATAAGAAACCAGAGTGATAAGCACTCATTAAAAAAAAAATTTCCCTTGATATGCCCAGATCAGCAGAGAGATGCTGCGTGTCCTGCCCTTCTCCTCCCACTTCCCTCCTCCCCTGCTGCAGTCAGATACATGTGAAGAGGAAAGAAGAGGAAGAAGCATTAAGTTTAGAAAAGACCTCTAAGATCATCAAGTTCAATTGTCAGCTCAACTCTACCACAGCCATTAAACCATGTCCCAAAGTGCCATGCCCACACATTTCTTGAACACCTCCAGGGATGTTGATATCACCACCTCCCTGGGCAGCCTGTTCCAATCCCTGACCACTCTTGCAGCAAAGTAATGTTTCTTAATATCCAATCTAAAGCTCCCTTGGTGCAACTTAAGATCCTTTCTTCTCTTTCTATTTCTAGTTGTTGGGAGAAGAATCCAACACCCACTTCACTACAGCCCCACTCCAACAGCATGATCAGACAGAGAGGCTCCGTGTGGGTCACAGAGGGAAGTGCTCTCAGACTGGGTGATTTTAAGGTGGTACATCAGGAAAGAGGAACAGCAGCTTTAATATAATCATAACCCAAATATTTTCCCTTGAAGCATGAGAATCTGATAATACTCAGGGCTTACTGAGCTCTCCAGTTTGGCTACAGAACACAGGAGGTTTACCTGAATCACTGTCAGAGGGTAAATTTAAATTGTGATGAGTAGCCTATATGTAAAAGCAGTACTCCTGCATCAAGTGCTAATGCTGTGTTTCCTGGGAAAGGAATGGTTGAAATCCATCCTTTGTCACCCAGTAACACACACAATAAATGTAATTTTAAATCCATTACAATGCTGCCTAGTACATTAAACAAAAATATACAGGGGAATTATCCACTAGAAGATTTACAGATTTCATGAGCAGTACATCATTATTGGGACTGCCAATTTGAAAATAAAAAATTGTCAAACCATCACTGTAACATAATAAAAGCTGTGACAGAAATACACAATAGATGCCAAGTCTGGGGGGAAAAAAAAAAATCAAGTCCTCAGCAAACCTAGTCTACACACAATTATCACCTCTCCAGACTGCTGAGGAAGCAGTGAAGTGCAGTGTTCAACACAGCTACTATCAGCACCACATCGATTATTATGTGAAAGCAACATTGAAAAGCAGACTGCTGAGTCTTTAATTGTGGAATTGTTACAATGGGCAGTGATCTCTGAGATCATCTTACCCTGGCTCCTGGATTCCTGTTGGGTATTTTTTATTTTATCAGTGGAGTTTGTCTGGTGTCCAGCTCATAGGATCATAGAATCATAGAATTGTTTCAGCTGGAAAAGACCTCTGAGATCATCAAGTCAATGTAAGACCACTGTGGCCATTAAATCATGTCCCAAAGTGCTGTGTCCACAGGTTTATTGAACACCTTCAGGGATATGACTCCACCACCTCCCTGGGCAGCCTGGCATCCCTGATCACTTTTGCAGCAAAGACATTTTTCCTAATCTCCAACCTCAGCCTCCCCTGGCACAATTTCAGACCATTCCCTCTCCTTCTATCATCTATACTAGTAATGGAATCCAAAATGGCTAACATCCAAAAGAGATAAAATCCTGCCTAAAAGATGATTGCTTGTTCTCACACTTCTTCAGCTTGGTTTTCGATCCCTCACAAGGGTCCTAACTATTTAGGCTCATTACTTGCTAGCCTCCTTGGTTAAGCTGTGAGTAAGCAAGGCAGTAGCTTTGTCACAGTCTGCAAGCAATTATCAGAAATTTCTGTCACACATATTTGGGTGAGCCTTTTCTACTTGAAATTTTGCCAGTTTGATGTTTTCAAATTCCAGGGAGCCAGTCCCATGCCTGCCTTTGATCTGAGAGCACTGCAAAGTCATCTTTCCCTTACACATCCACCCCATTATTTCCTGGTAGACACAAGATTATATTGCGGTGCTGTCCCACACACCTGGAGTTATTGCTCCCTGATTGTCCAGTAATTTTAAGCACAACTTTCTCACTCCCATACTTCACAGGTTCTCCAGATTTATAAATTTACCCTCCAAGGACATCTGCTAGCTAAAACTGAACAGAACAAACCCATAAAGGTGGTTCTATAGGTAGTTGGTGTCTAATCTGGTAGTACAAGATTCTTAGAGTCATAGAATCATAGAACGGGTTGAATTGGAAGGGACCTTAAAGATCAGCCAGTTCCAAGCC
The DNA here is from genome assembly GCA_013399055.1 of Ramphastos sulfuratus. Classification (NCBI taxonomy): domain Eukaryota; kingdom Metazoa; phylum Chordata; class Aves; order Piciformes; family Ramphastidae; genus Ramphastos; species Ramphastos sulfuratus. The sequence continues at coordinate 43,158 of WBNM01022334.1, read as the reverse complement.
CCTGCCATTGGCAGGGACATGTCCCACTAGAACTGGTTGCTCAGGACCCTGTCCAACCTGGCCTTGAACGTCTCCAGGGAGGGGGCACCCACAACCTCCCTGGGCAACCTGTTCCAGTGTCTCACCACCCTCACTGGAAAGAATTTCTTCCTATCTCCAGTCTCAAAGCCATTGCAAAGTCCCTCCTCAACTTTCTTGTAGCCCCCTTCAGGTACTGGAAGGCCACTTTAAGGTCTCCCTAGAGCATTCTCTTCTCCAGGCTGAACAGCCCGAACTTTGACAGCTTATCACCATAACAGAGGTTTTCCAGCCCTATAATAATTTTTTGTGGCCTCCTCTGGAGGCAGCTCCATATTCCTTTTGTGCTGGGGTGCACCAGAAATGGAGGCAGTGCTGCAGGTGGGGTCTCAGCAGAGCAGAGCAGAGGGGAAGAATTCCCTCCTTGTCCTGTTGCTCTCACTTTGGATGCAGCCCAGCACTTGGCTGCTTTCTGGGCTGCCAGTGACCATTGATGGCTCACGGTGAGTTTGTCATCATCACCATAATAAATTTGTAAGTCCTAAGAGATCTGTGTTAGATCCTCTCAAGATTGTACTCAGAAGCAGACTGGACTAATGGTAAGAATATATATTTTTTTCACTAAAAAAATAGTAGTGTTACTTCACGGAGAGTAGCAGTGGTGGCAGTTTCACTGCAAAAATACTTCAGAGGAATTTGATACTAGTGCATCACCTCACAACCTTGAAGAAAATCAGCAGTGAAATGTAAAGACCCACAGAGAACGTTTCTATTATATGACTGGCCAGACTGAAAGAAAATAAAAGGACTTGTGTTGGGTCAGTATTTCTACAAGAGTTTGGAGATTTGGATGTGAGGGTCTTCACTCTGGAATCTAACAAAGACAGTTTCAAAATGAGTGTCTCCACTGAATTCCCTGTGTTGGAGGTTTTGACTTTTGAAGTTAGTGACTAGAGCTGCATTGGCTTAAATGGAACCTAATTAGAAGTTTTAACTGTTGTAACACAAAATTGAGTAGAACTAATGCAGTGTAGGAAGTTCACTGTGGTTTAGATTAATGGGAGTTCTGGTGGACAGAAGTATGTCCATGAGCCAGCAATGTGCCCTTGTGGTCAAGGCCAATGACATTCTCAGGTGCATTAGAAGGGCTGTGGTTAGTAGGTCGAGAGAGGTCCTCCTCCCTTTCTACTCTGCCCTGGTGAGGCCATGTCTGGAATATTATGTCCAGTTCTTGACCCCTCAGTTCAAGAAGAACTTTAGGGCACTGCTTGAAAAAGTCCAGAGCACAGCCACAAAGCTGCTGAAGGTAATGGAATATCTCCCTGCAGAGGAAAGGCTGAAGGAGCTGGGGCTCTATAGCTTGGAGAAGAGGAGCCTGAGGGGTGACCTCGTTCGTGTTTATAAAGATATGGAGGTCAATATCAGGAGGACAGATCCAGGCTCTGCTCAGTGATGTCCAGTGACAGGACAAGGGGCAATGGGTGCAAGCTGGAGCAGAGGAGAGTCTGCAGGAACAGAAGGAAAAGGTTTTTCACTGTGAGGGTGACAGTGGGAGCAGGCTGCCCAGAGTGGTTGTGGAGTCTCCTCTGGAGACATTCAACCATCATCTGGAAGTGTTCCTGCATAACCTGACCTGGGTGATGCTGCTCTGCCAGGAGGGCTTGGACTGGATGATCTTTGGAGGTCCCTCCCAACCTCTAACATCCTGTGATTCTGTAATGTCTTTTAGATAGCATTTGCCGATGGCAGAGGATGCTGCTGCAGCCAGTTCCTGGAGATCAGCTGATGTACAAGATGTCATTAAGCTGCAGTAATTTGTTTGTATGTCTTCATGCCAAGCTTCTCTTAGTTGCTGCTGTATCCTAGATGATGATCAACTTTGTATTATTAGACTGCAACAACTGCCCTTCTGTTTGGTTGCAACTCTTTTCAGCTTTGTCAAATGTTATTTGCTCTCTTAATAGCATCCTCAAACTGTGGTACTCTACTGACTGATTTGAGCTGATGCCCAGAATGTCCTTACCTGGTCTCATTATTGATTCTTGCTGGACCTGTATTCCAGACATACATTTCTATGTATTTCACACTGTTACCTTTACAGTCTCATTATTTATTATCTCCAATTCACAGATGGTGATTTGAAGTGATAAAATCATAGTGAGTGGGACTTAGAAGAATCCAGCATACTTATTTCTGCTCCAAAAAGGTAACATTGTGGTAAGAGAATAAAATTCTCCCAAGCACAAACACCACAGGAGACCTGCAAGCATCTTTCCTTATCTTACTACTGCCTTTTGCACAGGAAAAAATCTCAAAGCTGAGGCAATTTTTGAAGTACCAACATAATTTGACTTTAGTTGCATATTGTTGTCCTGTCACTTTTGAAATCTGGCAGCCAGAGATAGGTGTCCTGCTTTGGCTACGGACATCTGGTCAGCCTTGAATGGAGCTAGCAATGCTAATTAACTGTAGCAGTGCACAATGCCTTGTCCTGGGATGTCATAATTCATTGAAGGCAATGAAAGCTACACCCCTCTCTGTCAGGTTTCAAGGAAGCACAAAATCAGAATATGACTCCATAGAAGTATTGTGTCCAGTTCTGGGCTTCCCAGTTCAAGAGGGACAGGGATGTGCTAGAAAGCATCCAACAGAGACTGTGAGGATGATGAAGGGAGTGGAACTTCCATCTGATGAGGAAGGCTGAGAGACCTGGGGATGTTTGGCCTGGAGAAGAGAAGGCTGAGAGGAGGTCTTATGAATGTTCATAAGTATCTGAGGGTGGGTGTCAAAAAGAAAGGGCCAGGCTCTTTTCCATGATGTCCTGTGATAGGAAAAGGGACAGTGGATACAAACTGGAACCCAGGAAGTTCCACCTCAACATGAGGAGAAACTTCTTTACTGTGAGGCTGGCAGAGCCCTGGAGCAGGATGCCCAGGGAGGTTGTGGAGTCTCAATCTCTGGAGATTTCCAAAACCCATCTGGATGTGTTCCTGTGTGACCTACCCCAGGGTGACCCTGCTTTAGCAGGGGGTTGGACTCAATGATCTCCATTGGTCCTTTCCAACCCCTGCCATTCTGTGGCTGTGTATTTCACATTCTTCTTTAGCCTTGATTTACATCAAAGGAAAATTCAGTTGCTCGTAATTGGATAAACATCAGGTTAATTTATCTTGATGAATAGACCTTTATTCACAAGGGAAACATAAGTTTTATTGAAAACACCACCAATTTTGTTTATTGCCAACTGCAAAATAGCTTAAATAAACTGCTACCTTATCTTCACCTTTTTGAAACCCACCCTCACTCTCAAACATCACAAACAAACAACAATCTAAGCTAATACCTTTCAGTTGCAGTCAGCCTTAACTGCCTTAAGTGCCTTTGAAAATGCCTGGATTAATGGAAATGTATTTTATTAAGAGAAGTTGCACATAACTTCACATCAGCAGAAAAAGTAATTTAAGAATTCAAATTGCTTTTTTTTTTTTTTTAACAGATTTGGGGCAAAGGGACATTTTCAGTACAGATACCCATTATGTATGTACTTAGCTTCTTCACTGTATTCATCTTGGTTCCAGAACATGTTGTTGCATAACTTGTTGCATAACGTGTTTTCAAGAGAGAAGGGCAGCTAGTAGAACCCCAAACTGGATGGCAAAGCATGGCTGTTATTTCATTAACAAGAATGATGTAACAGAAGTGTGGGGAGGAGGGAGCAGAAGGAATGTTGAGAGGAAGGACCCAGTAAATGCTCACACTTAATTCACCTACACGTCAGGTCATCAGAAGAGTGCCTGCAGGAACATTCAAGCGGAACTTGTTGAAAAGGCTTGTGGTGACAGGACAAGGGGCAGTGGATTGAAGCTGGGGAGATTTAGACTGGAGATTAGGATGCAATTCTAACAGTGAGGGTGGTGAGACACTGGAACAGGTTGCTCAGGGAGGTTGTGGATGCTCCCTTCTGAAGGTGTTCATAGCCAGGTTGGACGAGGCCTTGAGCAACCTGGTCTAATGGAAGGTGTCACTCCCATGGCAGGGAGGTTGGAACTAGATGTCTTTTAAAGGTCCCTTCCAACCCAAACCAGTCTATGAATCTATGATCATATAATTAAAACTAATTAAAAGGCTTTCTTTCCTTTTTTTTTTTTTTTTTGGGTCAGATATCAGCAAGTATCAGCAGCAGCAAGAGAAGGGTAAGTAATCACTCACCAGTGATTTCCCTAGTGCCTGTAAATAACAAACATTGTTAGCAAATGAGTGATGGAGGTCAATGGGTCATGCAGTCATTAGATGGTTTAATGATATGCTGCAGGTTATCTCAGGGCACAGTGCACTAATGACATTCTCAGCCTTCCCTGCAGCAAAGAACCTCTGCGACCTGAGATAAGCAGTCACATTGCACAGTGTAATAGCAAATGACCCCCACAAGAAGATTTCTCTTCTTGTTGACATTTAATGTGCTAGTATCCATCAAAACCTGTCCCAAGAAGAGTGCTATCCTTCTGAAATTTTTGTGCTAACTGAAAAGCTATTAAAGGGCAGAACCCAAATATCCTCGGACCTGTGGCTTAAGGGTAGAGAGGTAATTGAGTCAGTCGGAGAGGAATACCTACTATGTAGCATCTTACTTTGTTTTCCTGGCTGTTGCTTAGTCCTTTCAAAGGTGTAGTCCAAAGAGAAAAAATCTGGTTAGTGTTGGAAGTCATATTAAAAGTTTGTAGCAGACTCTGTAATCTAAATGCCTTTCAGTTGATGGAAACTGCTGGGTCACTTCCCTGTGGCAGGTCAAGTTGGAGTAAGAGGGCAACCCGAGTTATCAGAGCAGATTTGGTATCAGTGTGTTAAGCAGGTATAAAATGGTAAAGTAGCTTCAGTGGTACTGTAGAGCTAAAGGGAGCCAATGCCAGGGGTAGTCAGCCAAGGTAAGGAAACAATTTCTTTCAGCCTGACTACATCATCTGTATCACCATAACACGTACTGACACTCCTCTTCCACCAGCAGACCACATACAGCATCTTCTCACTTTTACCTGTTCTGGGATACAGAGAGGTGACTGGTAAGACCCTCAGTTGCAGTAAGTGGGGTATGGTAAAAATGGGAACCTAAGACCATTTTAAAAAAGCGTGAATGACACCGTGCTAAAGAATCAGAGAATAATTACAGTTGGAAAAGGTCATCCAGCTCAACCATTCTCTAACTCTACCAAGTCTGATGCTGAACCATGGCCCTTGACACCACATCTCTCCCTCTTCGAAACACCTCCAGGGATAGGGATTCAACCATCTCCTTGGGGAGCCTATTCCAGTGTTTAGTAGTCCTTTCAGCAAAGACATATCTTCTAATTTCTGACTCAAACCTCCCCTGGTGCAACTTGAGGCCATTTCCTCATGTCACTTGTTACTAGGGACAAGGCATCCCAGACTTGGAGTTTCATAGGAAAGATACTAAAAATGAAACAGAGGAGACTTGTGTAAGTTCTTTCATAGAATCATAGAATGGTTTGGGTTGGAAGGAACATTAAAGATCATTGAGTTACAACCCTCTGCCCTGGACCCCCTGCGCTGATTGTTCTCTGGCACAATAGGAGGACATTGTCTCTCNCAGCCTCCTCTTCTCCAGACTAAATAACCCAAATTCCCTCAGCTGCTCCTCACCAGACCTGTTCTCTAGATTCTTCACCATATTTACACACCTTCCATGTATTCCATGTATTTAATAACCACTAAATATCTGTTCTGAAGTGTTGGAGGTTGCCTCTTTTCTCCTTTCCCTGTTTCTCATTATCTGGAAGAGGCACTATGTGCAAGGCTTGTCAGAGAGGCAGATTCACATCATGTTCCCTGCTTTTTCACACTTTACAGGACACAAAGTGAAGCCTATTGAAAGAGCCAAAGCTTAGCCAGGACAAGAGGTGTTTGTCTCCTGAGTATGATGGTGACTGTCACTGTGAATGGAAAGGAAGACACTTGGATCTGCAAGACACATGTATGAGACAGTGAACAGGGGAATGCCAGTCAAAGACGCTCTTTCTAATCTGAATGGGGTTTGCCACAATAACTTAATGTCCTGCTCTTAAATTCGCTCTTTTTTTAAATCAAAGCTTTCTTAGATGGAGAGCTTTGGCATTTTATTGTAGGGAGAAGGAGGAGGTGTATGAGGAATTGTCTTAAACGGCAGCAATTCTCTTTTAAAATCCCTCTTACCCTACATCAATCGATCACATAATGATGTATAACACATTCTGATGTAACTCAACCTTTGGTCTGCGCTACACAGGGGAAATTAACCAGCAGAGCTATTCCCTAATAATTTCTGTTATTGTGATTCTGATATAATTTAACTGTTCCGGAATAACTCCCCAGTGCAGGCATTCGGTTCCAGAAAAATGACTCTGCTTGCAAGGGGGAATAATCACTCCAGAATAAAGCCACTTTTATTTCAGAATCACATACAGAGGGAACTGCTTGGGCACAACTCCCTAACAGTTATTGTGGAATCATAGAATAGTAGGGATTGGAAGGGACTTCCAGAGATCATGAAGTCTAATCCCCCTGCAAAGCAGGATCACCTAGGGCAAGTCACCCAGGAATGCATCCAGGGGGGTTCTGAAAACCTCCAGAGAAGGACACTCCACAACCTCTCTGGGCAGCCTGCTCCAGGGCTCCAGCATCCTCACAATAAAAAATGAATGAGAACCTCTTCTGATTGAATTTATGTCCATTGCTCCATATCCTGTCACTGAGTATCACTGGAAAGAGCCTGGCTCCATCCTCCTGACAGAAAAAGAACAAGGACAAGGAAAAAGGACAAACAAGAAAAGAAATCTCTTGCATACAAACAATGTTGCTTTGTTGCAATTCAGATTAGAAATGTTCTTTCACAGTTATTCTACCTCTGTGAAAACCATACATTTTGAGGAGCATCCTGACAGCTTCTGAGCTCCTTCTGTCAGGCGCTCAGCACCTGTCAGAGGCAAACCTTTAAATGCTTGTTTTTAATACACAGATTTTTCTATACTCTCTGGCAGACAGGCAGATTTGCTGTGTCTTCTGGAGAAGCAATAAATTGTTCTGGCACAGTGTAGTTAGGGACTGCTTTCACCATTAAATCCTAGTTTAGCTTCATCTAATAATTTATTTGGTTTTTCTTTTTTTTTTTCTTCCCATTTCTATTGTAAAGAGTTTTAGACTGAAAATTGCCCCAGTCGTGTCAAAGATGAACAAGGACATTTCTACAAAGTTTGTGGGAAGATATTTAGGATTATGCTGGATTTATTATAATATTCTATTTCTCCTGGAGATTAATTATCTTTTCTGCAACTCCTTCAAATTTTCACTGCTGTCCCCTTGGGATGAGGTAGCAGTATTCAGAATGAAGAGATTCTAATTAATTTAATTAAAGAGTTGAATTGGAGTATTTAGGGAGATTTTTAGGGGATGTGACCAACAATTTTGGGGGCAAACTGGAAGTATGATGCCTGCCTTGGTTTTAAATTTGTCAACATGCAGAATCACAGAATAGTTTCAGCTGGAAAAGACCTCCAAGACCATCCAGTCCAATCATCAACCTAACATCACCATGACCATTAAACCATATCCCAAAGTGCCATGTCCACAGGTTTCTTGAACAACTCCAGGGATGGTGACTCCCCCATCATCCTGGGCAGCCTGTTCCAATGCCTGACCACTCTTGCAGCAAAGAAATTTTGGCTGGTCTCCAACCTAAACCTTCCCTGGAACTATTTCAGCTCATTTCCTCTCTTCGTATCACCTGATACTAGGCAGAAGAGATCAACTCCCACTTGGCTCTAACCTCCTTTTGGAGAGTTGTAGAGAGCAATGAGGTCTCCCCTTAGTCTCCTCTTCTCCACACTAAACAAGCCCAGTTCCCTTAGCTGCTCCCCACCAGCCCTGTAGAATACACTATTTTCACATGGCAATCTAAATTCATAGATTCATGGAATGGTTTGTGTTGGAAGGAACATGAAAAATCACATAGTTCAAACTCCCCTGCCATAGGCAGGGACACCTTTCATGAGACCAGGTTGCTCAAGGCCTCATCCAACCTGGCTTTGAACACTTCCAGGGAAGGAACATCCACAATCTCTCCGGGCAATCTGTTGCAGTGTCTCACCCCACTCACTGTAAAGAATTTCTCCTTAATCTCCAGCCTAAATCAGAACCAAATTTTGCTCTGCAGATGTAATCTCCAGTCTGTCTTTTGCACACCTCTCCAGCCTGCAATTAGGTGAATTAATTCAAAATATTTCTCAGAACATCCCACCAGGGAACCCGGGGATATTAAGTTGCTAAAAAGAACCAAAACCAACCCCACCACTTAACAAGCCAAGGAAGTTTCCCCCTGGATCATCAGCATAGTTACAGGAGTATGGAAGAGTTTGTTTCTATGGGTTTTAAAAATAATTTACATTCTAATCCACTTCATTTAGGGTTGTTTTCACATAGCAGATGGAGACAGTTTTGCAAACAGTGTTTGCACCTGCAGTGTGAGGCGACGCTTTTTGGCTATACCTTCTGGTGACAGTAGACCTGGAAAGTGCTCTGTATGACATTCCTCTGGTCTCTTAGAAATCATTTTGTGAACATTAAAAATGGAAAGCTAGCTGGAAAGCCAAATAAAACAATATGATGAGAAAATCTCTTGCCAAATGATATTTTTTATTTTTCACAATGGAGCCTAACACTGGCCTATCTGTTCTGTCTTTAGCTATAGCATTCAAAAACAGCCTCTTTCTTTTGCCTTTTAACAGTTTTCATTCAGTCTGTGAATTTCGCATGGCTAATTCCAACCCAAAATGAGATTTTTCTATCCCAGATTTAAGAGTCAACTTGGTGAAATCGAGACTCAGCACAAGGCTGACACGAATCTCTTGAAGCAGGTCCAGGACAGGGCCACAAAGATGGTGAGAGGGCTGGAGCCCTGTGACAAAACACTGAGATTGTTGGGGTTGCTCAGCCTGAGTAAGAGAAGACCCTAGGGAGCCCTTAGAATATTCTTCCAGTATTGGAACAGGCTACAGAAGAGCTGGAAAGGAACTTGTTAAAAAGACATGGAGTGATGGAACAAGGAGTGATGGTTTTAAACTGCAAGATTTCAACTGGATCTAAGGAAGAAATCTGTTATGCTGAGAGTGGGATATTGCACAGGTCACCCAGAGAGGTGGTAGATGTTCCAACTCCCCTGTCATGGGCAGGGACACCTTCCACTAGGCCAGCTTGCTCAAGACCTCTTCCAACTTGGCCTTGAACACCTCTGGGAATGAGACATCCACACCTTCCCTGAGCAACCTGTTCCATTGTCTCACCACCCTCAATATAAAAAGAATTTCTTCCTAATCTTCAGTCTCAATCTCCCCTCTTCCAGCTCAAGGTCATTGTCCCTCCTCCTATCACTACAGGTCCTTGTAAAAAAGTCCCTCCCCACGTTTCTTTTAGGCCACTTCAGCTACTGGAAGGTTTCTCTAAGGTCTCCCTGGAGCCTTCTCTTCTCTAGGCTGAACAGACCCAACTCTCCCAACCTGTCTCCATAGAGGAGATTCTCAAGCCCTCTGATCATCTTTGTGGCCTCTTCTGGACCCCCTTACCGCAGCTCCATGTCCCTGTTATGCTCAGGGCACCGGAACTGAATGAAATGCTCCAGATGGGGTTTCACAAAAGCAGAGTAAAGTCAAGACAAAGCTCTGCTGCTCTGAGGAGCTGATGGGATGCCAGCAGTCCCAGATGTGTTCCTACATTCCTTCTTCCAAAAGGACAGAAATTTCATCTGGAAAAACCAAAACCAAAACCAACCACACAAAAATGAAGTAAAACCCATGTTGTCATTTAGAAAAATCAGAAGGTTCCATAACCAGAAGTGATGGGTGTGTACTGTTCAACAACTCTTTTTCTAGGTCACCAGCACTCTTGAAGGCTTTGAGTCAAAGTCATGAAATGTGCCATATATGGGAACAAAGAGATTTAGTTTTAGACAGTAAAATGAGATATAAGTGGGTGAATAAAAAAGAGGGGAAATGTTACAGGCTTATCCAGAAACTAGAAATAAAAAGCAAACTCCATTCACACTCCTGATAGAGTGGCTGCTTCAGCCAGTACCTGCCTCTGGGATCTCTTAGAGGCATAAAGGCATTATAGGACTCTCTGACTGGCTGACAAAGGAACAATAAAGGTTGCACAAGCAACAGGCTTTTCAGTCCCTCTTCCAAGGACCAGCTGGACACAGTACTGGGTGAATCATGGAAGAGACTGGTTAGTTTTGGACACTGCTCACTGTGGACTTTTTTTTTTCTCCTACTTTGGAATGGATTTACAAGAAGTAAATTGAGCAGCTGGCTGCAGCTGCATGATCACAGCACTGGGAAATTCATTTGGTATCATCAGGTTTTTGTCATCCAATCTCAGGCTCCCAGGACTGCTGCATTATTTGAGCCTTGTGGGAATGATGCCAATATTGTCTCTGTATCGTTGGAGAAAATCTCAGAACAAAGCCTGATGGTGATTTCCTGTTTCATGCTCCTTGTCTGCCATCCTGTTGGCAGTGATTTCATAAAAGAGATTGCACAGGCCATCCAGATGCACTGGATACCTGATTCATACTTCATTACAGGGCACCCTCTTTGCCTGGTCATAGAAGTATAGGATCATAGCATCGTTTGGGTTGGAAAAGCTGTTGGAGATCATCGAGTCCAACCTTCAACAGAACACCACCATGGAGATTAAACCATGTCCCAAAGGGCCATTGCCACATCTTTCTCGAACACTTCCAGGGATGGTGACTCCACCCCTCCCTGGACAGCATCTTCCAATACCTGAATGTCAAATGTCTTAAGCATTTTAAGGTATCACAGACCTGGAGAACTCCAGATAAAAAGAAATGTTATTTGAATCCCTTGAAGAGATATAAAAAATCCAGGGGGCGTTTAGCATCTATACTTGAGCTCTATCTGCTTCATGTGGAGGCTTGTGCACAGTCCTGGCTGTAGTATTAAGTTGGTAATTCACAGATTCATAGAATGTTTTGGGTTAGAAAAGGACTTGAAAGATCATCTAGTTTCAAGCCCCTACCATGGGCAGGGACACCTTCCATTTGCTCAAAGCCTTATCCAATCAGTCTTGAACACCTCCAAGGAGGATGCATCCCCAACCTCCCTGGGCAACCTGTTCCAGTGTCTCACCACCCTCCATCTAGAGAATTTCTTCCTAATCTCCAGTTTAAATCTTCCTGCTCTTCCAGCTCTAAGCCTTTGCCCCTCATTCTGTCATCACAAGACCTTCCAAGAAGTCCCTCCCCAGCTTTCCTGTGGACCCTGTTCAGGCACTGGGAGGCTGCTCTAAGGTCTCCCCAGAGCCTTCTCTTCTCCAGGGTGAACAGTCCCAACTCTCCCAGCCTGCCCGTATAGGGGAGGTTCTCCAGGCCTCTGATCATCTTCTTGGTTCTCCTTTGAACCCAATCCAGCAGCTCCATGTTCCTATTATGCTGGGGACAGCAGAACTGGACCTAGTCTCTAGGTGGGGTCTCAGGGAGCAGAGTAGAAGGAGAGAACCTCCTCCCTCATCCTGCTTATCACACTGCTTTTGGTTGCCATCGTTTTTTTCAGAGTGCTGTTTTGGAAGATCAGACTTCATGTGGTGTGCTTTGGGCATTTTTCACTCTTTTTTTTTTTTTTCTTTTTTCCTTGGGATGTTGGCAACAGCAGCAGGGTTGAGCCAAAAGCTATCAGAATCTTCTACTAAGTAACTCTCTGCCGAGTGACAGCAAAGTGAGGTTTTCTTTGATTTTCACACTGCCTTAGCTCCAGGGCTTCCCTGATTGTGTGGCTTGTGATGTTGTGTGGCAGCTGGACAAACTCAGTGCTGAGGGGCTCTGGAAAGTGAACCACCTGGAGCTTTTAACCCATATTCAAGTAGTGAAGATTGAAGCCCACTTGTGCTATGAAGTTGTAGGGGCAGGCCAGAAGCCCCCCACAACATCTTCCCCTTTGGTTTTGCCTGGACATCTACTCCCAGAACGTTTTAACAATGTTACTTAAGACTAACTAAGAGACAGAGACACATTCTTACCCATTCACACATATTTGTTGTGATTTTTGCATTATTCATCTGTTACTCTGATGAAGGCTCATTTTTACTGTGTGCTGAAACATAAAGCTGAGTCAGCAATATGCCCTTGTGGCCAAGAAGGCCAATGGCATCCTGGGGTACAGCAAGAAGAGTGTGGCAGGCAGGTAAACAGAGGTTCTCTTCCCCCTCTACTCTGCCCTGGTGAGCCCACATCTGAAGTATCGTGTCCAGCTTTAGACTCCCCAGTTCAAGAAGGGCAGGGACTTGCTGGAGAGGACACAGCAAAGGGCTATAAAATGATGAGGGGACAGGAACATCTCCGTGATGAGGAAAGATTGAGAGAATTTGGGCTGTTTCATTTGGAGAAGAGAAGACAGAGGGGGAATCTCATTAATGATGATCAGAATTTAAAGGGGTGGATGTCAGGAGGATGAGACCAGGCTTTTATTCAGTGATGCCAGTGGCAGGACAAAGGGTAAAGGGTGCAGACTTGAACATCTAAACGTGAGAAGGAAATTCTTTAATTCACCAGTGCCAGAGCACTGGACAAGGCTGTCCAGACAGGTGGTGGAGTCTTCATTTCTGAACCTTGGTGTTGTTCCTGTGTGACCTTCTTTAAGTGATCCTGCCTTAGCAGGGGGGTTGGAATTGATGCTCTCCAAAGGTGCCTTCTAGCTCCTAGCATACTGTGATTCTGTGAAAAGACCACTGTCTAATTGTAACAAAGAGAACCACTGGGAGGAAGGTGGTGAAGAAAGGCTCCAGCAGTGCAGTAGAAATCCACTGGCTGTCGAAGCATGAAAATTAATTGATGCATGAGAGAAAAAGCTAAACAAAGGGCAGCTAAACAAATTCAGCATTATCAAGGCAATGCCACTAAATTTGTTTAACAGCCTAGTTTAGGTAAGAAAGAGCAAATTTGGTCCCAAGACTTTCTGCATGACCAGAAAGAATGCCAGCTTCAGGAGGTAAATTTTGTCCATGAAACCAAAAGGAAGCAACACTTTAAGTCTTTCTAAAAGTTGTGGGACTTTTGAGTCACACAAGCAATGTTCTTTACAGGGAGGCAGAGTTTGCAGCATTACTAATTTAATGGTAGTTTCTGGAGGATTTATGGGGAGTTCCTGGATGAAGAATAGTGAAGGGAAAAAAAAGAAATACCACTGTAAAAAACAGTGTCAGTGTGCAGACTAGAGACAGATCAGCCTCAACACTTTGGAAAGAAAGTTTAGTGCTTAGTGGACTAGATTACCAAGTGACAAATGACACAGAGCCAAAGCAAAACAGAGAGCAAGAGGAGCCTTCAAAATTCAGCTATCACTGGACTAGAAAAAGGAGCAAGAGAGATTGCTTGGTTCCTGTTCCAAACATGAACATAGGTAGCATTCGATCTTGGGACAGAGATAAAAATAAATCTCAAAAGAAAAAAAAAAAACCAAACACAAAAAGCAATGATTGGGGATTTTTAGAAAATAGAGGGAGGCTTAAAATATGCTTAAAACCAGGTTTCACAAAGATAAAATGTATGGTTGAGGGATAGGAGTCCACATTGAAAAGCTTATCTAAGGAAGAGCTGAACTAAATGTAAATATGGAAATAATAAGGAAAAGGCAAACACAGAATCATAGAATTTCAGTCAGCAAAGACCTTTAAGATCATTGACCCCAAGCATTATCCAGCTCTACCAAGTCTGGTGCTAAACCATGGCCCTTAGCAAATTTCCAGTATATACCCAAGTTCCACAGGGCAGAGTTCTAAAATAAATATATTCAGTATAATTAGAAGTTTAATAGTAGGAGAAAAGGTAGAATAAAGGACACAATAGGATTTCACCTATAGAGAGTATCCTCAAGAGGACATAAGGCTGTGACCTAACGTTGTCAGAGATGTGTCAATGTTGCATAAGGATCCTGCTCTGTTACCCCAGCTATGCAGAAACACAATCACAGAATGCTAAGGGTTAGAAGGGACCTCTGGAGAGCTTTGAGTCCAACCCCTCTGCCAAGGCAGGGTCTCCTAAAGAAAGTCACCCAGGAACATGTCCAGGTGGGTTTGGAATGTCTCCAGAGACGAAGACTTCACCACCTCTCTGGGCAGCCTGTTCCAGTGCTCTACTGTCCTTAAATTAAAGAAGTTGCTTCTCATGTTTAGATGGAATTTCTTATGTTCAATTTTCTGCCCATTACCCTTTGTCCTGCCATTGAGGACCACTGAACAAAAGCCTGGCCCCATCCTCCTGGCGCTCACCCTCTAAGTATTGACCAGCATTGATGAGATCCTCTCTCAGTGTTCTGCAAACTAAAAAGCCCCAATTCTGTCAGTCGTTCCTCATCACAGAGATGTTCCAGCCCCCTCATCATCTTCGTAGCCCTTTTCTGTACCCTCTCCAGCAGGTCCCTATCCTTCTTCAAGGCTTTGAGGAGACCTTATAGTAGCCTTCCAGGATCTGAAGGGGGCCTACAGGAAGGCTGGGGAGGGACTATTTACAAAGTCTTGCAATGACAGGACAAGGGGCAATGGGTTTAAACTGGCAGAGGGAAGATTTAGACTGGATGTTAGGAGGAAGTTCTTTACAGTGAGGGTGGTGAGACACTGGAACAGGTTGCCCGGGGAGGTTGTGGCTGCTCCCTCCCTGGAGGGGTTCAAGGCCAGGTTGGATGAGGCCTTGAGTAACCTGTGCTAGTGGGAGGGGTCCCTGCCTATGACAGGGGGTTGGGACTAGATGATCCTTGAGGTCCCTTCCAACCTTACCATTCTGTGATTCTGTGATTCTATGATTCTATGATTCTTGAAGGTGTCAGGATTCTGGTGCACAAAATGGGTGTTTTTTAGGTAGTGCATACCAGTTATGATGATATCTCCTCAAGGGTTACCACCTCATAGCTCTGAATCAAAGCATTTAGCAAGTATCATTATTCTGAGTACACTATATCAAGTGCAGGGTATCTACACTTTACGTGTTAGGAAATCAATATCTGAATTGTTCAAGGATGCCTCTCCTAAAAGGCTGAAAAATTCCAGTTTAGTTAAGAACTTTAGTTAGTCCTCCCAAATCATTGGCCAGCACCTTTGGAATGCATTCTGTCCCTTCCTAAATTGTCAGACAGTTGAGAGCTCAAGTTACTGGGTAATAGGATCACTGCTGTGGCCATAAAGACTGTTATAAAATTTCATAAATGCAAAGAAGAAACAAGCTGAAAATGTGAAAATGTGGTTTTTGCTGAAATGAACTTGAGTCTCCAGTTCTACCAGCAGCTGGAGTGAAACCTAAATGTGAACACAGGCACTTCCCTAGAGACTCCCCTTCCTTGTAGCAGCTGCATTCTGAAGAAGGGAAATACTGCAGGAAGAATAAGAACCAGCTCCAGCTTCTTCCACCACAGTATACAAAAGGAAATGCTCAGCCAGGGTGTATTTCCAGGGGCCCAGACCTTATCAGTTCAAAATTACGTTGCCTAGGCTGAAACAAGAAGGATTCATCTACAGTGAGTCTTAAAGAAATGTGCAAATTAACGTCTGAAGAGGCACCTACTGAACTTCCTTGACTTTAAAGGGAGCTTGGAGGCCAGCTGGCGTTATATATCTAAGAAAAAGGTGGTGGAATTAGCTGGGGCAGATCTCATGAAGAGTTTTGAAGGTTCAAATCTCATGAAATGAGCCACAGTATCATACAACAGCAGTAGAGGTCACTGACCAGAACAGCAATGGACTGAACCCCACAAGGTGCTTCAGGTATCCACGAGATGAAAGAGACCTACAGAGATGTACCCAAGAGCTCCTAATGCACGATCCATGCTGCCTGTACCAGCTTTCACTACAAGCAGTAAGTGTAAAATAATCACCACCTTAAGAGAACGAAAGATTTGGATTTAAGCCAGTAGCTGTTGGCGCTCCAAGCAGGATCACTTAGGACAGGCCACACAGGAATGCATAGAGCCAAGTTTTGGAAGTCTCCAGAGGAGAGACCACAGCCTTTCTGGGCAGCCTCACCAAGAGGAAGTTTCTCCTTGCGTTAAGGTGGAACCTCCTGTATTCCGGTTGGTACCCATTGTTCCTTGTCCTATCTCTGGACACACTGAAAAGAGCCTGGCACTTTCACCCTGACACCTGCCCTGCAAGTATTTCTAGACATTGATAAGGACCCCTCTCAGCTTTCTCTTCTCCAGACTAATCAGCCCCAGGTCACTCAGTCTTTCTCCATGGGTCGTCTTTAAACCCAGCAAATTTGGTGTTAAACATGGAGAAGTTCCAATACATTAAGACTTGGAAGTGCATGCTCTTGGCACTAATAAAACTTTAACTTGTCCCTTTGCAACGTTGTGCAACACCAATGTGATTTGAACAAAAGCCCTTGAATATCTTTGAGCCAGATGAAACTGAACCATTTTGTTAAAGGCCCTGCGATTTATTTCCCTGCCTTCCCCTGGCACCAGCAAAGAGAAATTCTCTCTCGCGGCTGCTCTAACAGGCATAGCCACACCATGAAACTTCACCTGTGCTTTAAGGAGCTCACTTTAATTCACTGGAACATGCAGACTAATGGTTTACTTGTTAATGCCTTGAAACATTCATGCTGTGCCCAGATAATTTAGTGCTGTCGGCTTGCAGAGGTTACGCTGTGGTTTTGTAACCCCAGCCCTTTGTGAAGAACAAAAACCCAACTTTACAACACCGTAAGCAAGTGCCTCCAAAGTCTGGAGCAAGGTTTCTGTGGTCAGAGTCCACTGCTATGCTCCCTCCCCTGGCTTGATCTGAAAGAGTTTCTTTTCTTTTCTAGAAGCCTTTCAGTGCCTGTGTCATACATCTTCACCTAACAGCTGTGGCTTCTCTGAAGTTTATTTACTTGCCCCTGCAGCTTTGAAAGAAGGACCACATAAACTTAATGACTTTCTAATGCAGCTTGAATAGTAAATGTGTGGCTGCTAATTGATAGCTTCTTCTCAATGAGGCTTTGTGCCTCAGCCTGGCCTGTCCCCCTGGGTGCACGGAGTAACTGCATTGTTGGGATTGTTGATTCAAATGGAAACATAGACAGGAAATTCAGACTGGACCACTGCACAGCCTAGCAAATGGATCCCCTTCGGATTCCAGGGGAAAAAAAAATGACTCTGCTGAGGACAGGACCACATGGATTGCATGTCTGAGAAGCCAGGTTATCATTTCCTACTTATGCCTTACAAGGTAATCCTGGCTTGAAACAAGTGTGGTTGAATTAACCAGAAATTTAGCTGGAGAAGGCTTGGGGAAAACCATAGAGCTGCATTTCAATATCTGAAAGTGAACTACAGGAAGTCTGGGGAGGGACTGTCTAGAAAGGCCTGTGGTGATAGGATGAGGGGCAATGGTTTGAAACTGGAGCAGGGGAGATTCGGGTTGGACATCAGGAGGAAGTTCTGCACAATGCGGGTGGTGAAATTTTGGAACAGGTTTCCCAGGGATGTAATGGAGGCCTCATCCCTGGAGACATTCAAGGTAAAACTTGATGGGGCCCTGGGCAGCCTAATTTCANTGCCCTGCTGGCCAAGATGGCCAATAGTATAGTGGGGTGCATTAAGAAGAGTGTGACCAGTAGGGTCAAAAGGAGGCTCTCCTTCCCCTCTACTTAACCATAGTTAAATCATTTCTGAAATATCATGTCCAGTTCTGTCTCCTCAGGTCAAAAGGGACAGAGACATACTGGAAAGAGTCCAGTGGGGTCTATGAGGATGATGAAGGGTCTGGAACATCTGTGTGATGAGGAAAGGCTGAGAGACCTGGAGCTGTTTAGTCTGGAGAAGAGAAGGCTGAGAGATCTTATTGATGTCTGCAAATATCTCAAAGGTGGCTGCCAGGATAAAGCCAGACTCTTTGCAGTGATAATACAAGGGGCAATGGATGCAAACTCAATTACAGGAAATTCCACCTCAACATGAGAAAAAACACACTCTGTGAGTGTGGCAGAGTCCTGGAGCAGTCAGCTCAGAGAGGTTGTGGAGTCTCCTTCTCTGGAGATCTTAAAAAAATTTCCTGGGCTTGTTTCTTTGTGACCTGCCCTAAGTGGTCCTGTTTTGGCAGGGGGATTGGACGCGGTGATCTCTGGAGGTCCCTTCCAACCCCTAGCATTCTATCAAATAATAATTTAGGATCCAGAGAGATAGATTTTAATTCAGAGATAAATGTTCTTTCCAAAAGAGAAATAACAATTATACATTGCTCGGCTGGGAGCTTAATGTCTAAAGATACATTCTTTGCTGCAGAAAGCTTGGGGATTGCTCAGGTAGAAGCAGTGGCTGCTGAGTGATGCTGCAGGCTGTGAGTCAGCACCTAGAGACGTGGAGGAATCTTTCACATGAAGTGCTAAAGAGATGCACTGTGCAGTTACACAGGCACACGACTCAGCGTGCTATTGACTGCTGAAACACTCCACAGTTTTTCCCCTTGAAAAAAAAAAACCAAAACCCAACAAAAAAACCCCAACAAACAAAAAACAAAACCACAACCCGAAAAAAAGAGCTATGTAGAAGTTCCTGTACATGACACTTCCAGAGAAGCAGGAACACAAAGATAATTTTTGTCCTCTCAAGTTTCACATTGAATGCTTGATAGGAACACTCCAGGAAAATCAGAAGTGCAAGCAGGAACCTTGTAACTATTTCCAGATGGCTGAAGCTATCGTTTCCCTCAGAAAGCCTGTTGTGAGCTCTTTGTGTTATTATTCCAGCAGATGTAAAGTCAACATCATGCTAGGCACTACACTAGAGAGCATTCAAAGGCAATTGCCCAAAGTTACTTAGGGGTTTGGCATAAATTGTACTCTCAAAGGGATAGGAAAAGCTTGTTCTGCATGATGGTACAAGGAGTAGTCTGGAAATGACATCCTTATACTGACATCCTAAGCTCCAAACCTTTGGCAGTGCTTTGATGCAGGGGGGAAATCTGCTTCTTGTACTCTTAAAGAATCACAGAATGCTAGGAGTTGGTAGGGACCTCCAGAGATTACCTAATTCAAACCCCCTGCCAAAGCAAGTTCACCTAAAGCAGGTTGCCCAGGTTGCCCAGGATGCTGTCCTAGCAGGTTTCAAATGAGTCCAGAGATGGAGGCTTCACCACCTCTTTGGGCAGCCTGTTACCACCCTCAAAGAAAAGAAGTTCCGCCTCATGTTTAGATGGGATTTCTTATGTTCATGTTTGCGCCCATTACTGGGCACCACTGAAAAAACTCTGGTCCCATCCTTCTGACATCCACCCTTTAAGGGTTTATAAGCATTAATCATAGTCATAGAATCAGAGAATTCTAGGGGTTGGAAGGGACCTCCAAGGATGATGAAGTGCAACCCCCTTGCCAAAGCAGGATCACCTAGGGCAGGTCACCCAGGAACACATCCAGATGGGTTTTGAAGGACTCCAGAGGAGACTCCACAACCTCTCTAGGCAGCCTCCTCCAAGGCTCCAGTACACTCCCAGTAAAGAAGTCTTTTCTCATGTTGAGATGGAATTTCCTGTGATTGAGTTTATGTTCATTTCCCCTTGTCCTATCATTGAGTATCACTGAAAAGAGCCTGGCTCCATCCTCCTATCAGTCACACTTTAGATATCTGAAGACATCAGTAAGATCTCCTCTCAGTCTTCTCCAGGCTAACCAGTTCCAGGTCTCTTAGTCAAATTTCTTGAGTGATGCTCCATCCTTGAAATCTCTTCTCAGTCTTCTCTTGATAAGATCCCCTCTCAGTATTCTTTTTGTATGAGACTGAGACATCTCCACTTCTCTAGGTTCAAAAGCCCTGAGTCCCTCAGCCTTTCTTCATGAGAGAGATGTTTAACTCCCTCATCATCTTTGTAGCCCTTTTCTGCACCCAGCATAGAGAACAGAGACATATGTAGCAGCCTTGTTTGTACTGAGTATTGCACATAGTGCTACAAGGAGTATTTCCTTATTCTGGTTTGTTGGAGGAGATGATGAACTACAGAAAGTGGCCATTTGTGTATCAGGATTTTCAATCTACACTTATGTACAGAATACTGTAGGAGGACTTAACCAGACAATATTTTCAAGTGAGCAGCAGCCATTCATTCTTGCCAGAGATCAAGACTGGTCAGGAAGGTGCTCACAGTTTGCTTCTAAACTTTACAAAAGTCAGACAAATTGCCAGGCAGATTTCAGTTTCTTTTAAAAACCCAACCAAATAAAACCCCTGCTGTTCTTCAAAAACTCCCCCTTGGCTTTGTTGTTTCAGCAGACATCACAGAATATACCTGGTTGGAAGAGACCCTCAAAATCATCCAGTCCAACCCTTGACTCTGCACTGAAAAGTCAACACTAAACCATGTCCCTAAGCACCAGGTCCACACACTGCTTAAACACCTCCAGGGGTGATGACTCCATCACTGCCCTGGGCAGACCATTCCAATGCTGGAGAACCCTTGCAGTGAAGAAATATTTCCTAATCTCCAGCCTGAGTCTTCCCAGGTGCAGCTTGAAACCATTTCCTCTGGTACTGTCACTTTTCATCAAGGAGAAGAGGCTGGCCCCTCTTCACTCCAACCTCCTTTCAGGAGTGATATAGAGTGATGAGGTCTCCTCTAAGCCTCCTCCAGGATGAACAACCTCAGCTCCCTCAGCACCTCCTTGCAGGCCATGTGCTCCATGCCCTGTGTTCAGATATTTCTGAATATGCATATTTGCTTTTCTAGCTGCTATATTTATTTTTATTCTCCATTTCTTCCTCCTTTTTTTTTTACATATCTGCCTCCAACATGATAGAAATTCTTAGAATTGTAGAATAATAGAATGGTTTGGATTGGAAGTGACCTCAAAGATCATCTACTTCCAGCCTCCCTGCCATGGGCAGGGACACTTTCTACTTGGCCAGGTTGCTCAAGGCCTCATCTAACCTAGCCTTCAACACTTCTAGGGAGGGGGCATCCATGACCTTCCTGGGCAACCTGTTCCAGTGTCCCACCAATTGCTGTGCACAAACTCTTCTTATCTCCTGGTCTTTCATAGTACATCCTTTTCATATGACCTTGATGTATTATTTTCTTTGTTGTCACTCCTACATACTCTTTTCTTGTCCAGACCAACTTTTTTGACATCTTTGCTCCCATCATGATTTTTTTTTTATGATGCTGCTTTTAAAACTCACCATAAAAATCTTTCCTTTGTTTTCCCTTTTATACCCCTATCTCCCTTTTTCTTCTTGTAAAAACACTGTCTGCTTTCTCTGGGAGCTATTAGATGTCATTTGTTGTTTTGATGCTCCATCACTTTGTTTTCTTTACACTCTAGCTCTAGAAAACAGAGGATATGTAAAAACATGCATCATTTTGAAATAATTAAATGCAACACAAGAATAAGTAGAATTTTGAAGGCAAACAAAGTGAGAAGTTTGGAGAGTAGATCTTATGAGGAGAGACTGTGGGAGCTGGGGTAGTTTACTCTGAAGAAGAGGAGATCTTGTTGCTTTCTACAGGTACCTGAAAGCAAGTTGGAGTGAGGTGGGGTTTGGTCTCTTCTCCCTAGCATCAGGTGGCAGAATGACAGAAACAGCCTGAAATTGTGCCCGGGGTGGGGGGTGTTAGGATGGAGATTAGGAAAAATTTCTCCCTACTTCAGCTCAAAGCCATTGCCCCTTGCCCTACCACAAGTCCTTGTATAAAGTCCTTCTTCAGCTTTCTTGTAGAGCTCTTAAGGTACTGGAAGCATAGCAAAAAATCCATAGCTAATTAAACATAATGAAGTGAATGTGAGGCATAAAAAAGCTTTTTCATTTGCTTACAAGATTTCTGGTCTGCTACCTACCCACGGTGTTTGAGGTCTCTTCTGACTCAACCATTCTACGAATCTGTGAACCTAAGATGTATTTCTGTGGCCTTTGTCAGTACCATAGTCTTCAGCAAAGGTATCTACATGCCAAGCCTGAATTCTTTATTTTACAGTCTATTTATCTCTTTATGCCTTCTGGTTTCTTTCATTCTAGCTACTGCTTTTTGTTACTTCTGCAGAAGCTGATCTCCCACAGCTTTTCTCTCTTTCTGCCCTCAGCATTACAGATGTCTGGCGGCATATTGATTGTTCTTTTCTTTCAAAACCTTCCTCTTTATTACTTCTTCCCTGTTATTCTCATTTTGTTCTAAGTTGTCCCATGCTTGGCTGTGTTTCTCACTACAGTCCTGATTCTCTTGCTCGCTGGAGCCTGTAACCTGGGGCTCCTGCCTGAGCCTCTCAGAGAGTGGCAGCCAGCACTCAGTAGAAACAAGACTCAAGCTTCCTCTAGATTTTCTTTCATCCTTCATGGGAACCAGGCCATGCTATGTATTTCTGCCACTGGTCCCTTCACAGACTGAGCCCACCTTCTCCTGATGGCTGGCTGAGCCTGGGCAGGTTAAAATAGTTTCACATTGCAAGTACCAAAGGAAAATAACAGGGAAAAAGAAGTTGTTCTTCTATTCCTGCTTCCTTTATTTCCCATTAAAAGATGTAATCTCCTCTGCCACTGTCTGGAACTTCTGCTTCTACTTGTCCTCTCCTCTGAATTGTTTCATTCATTTAACTATGTAATTTATGGGTCGAATTCACAAATGCCTGAATCATAGAACCACAGAACCACAGAATCATAGCTCTCTGCTGTTAATACAAGAAGTGGAGAAAAGAAAAAACGAGAAGAAATAAGATTTCAGTTTTCTTTTACCTTGCCATAAATTTACCTTGAGTCTGTTAATTTCTGGGTGGTTTTGTATTTGTTGTTTTTCTTTATAACACAATTTTCATGCTTTCTCCTCATATTTATTCCCCTCAGCCCCACAACTCTGATGGAGATTCCTAGCATTTCCAGTTTCATTTCAATGGGTAGACTTGGTGGAACAAAATATTATTCAAACTCATCAGTGAGGACAGAATCTACCCTGGCACTTTTTAAAAGGCTCTTTCTCAGTGTTAAAGAAAGAGAAATATTTTGGCTGTCTTCTTTAAATTCTGCCTACTTTGCAGCCTCTGATATTTGGGAATTATCCCAAATACTGTCCACTTCTCTAAGGTGGCTGCCTGAATAGGAAGTGTCTCCTACACAAAGCAGTATTGCTGTAGGGGAAGAACTGTTGCTTGGCATGTTGATGTGCTTTCTGCTGAGGTAGTGGGGTTCTGTACTTTATAATTGTCACTTTGATATTTTTCTGTGGACTACTAACAGAAATAGGGATTAGGGAATACTGCTGATCCCACTCCAAAACAAATATTACTACAAAGAAAACTGTATAGAGAGTTTGTTTGTATCTGCTTGGAATAGAAAGGCACTGCAAAGAAGGTGGTAGTGGATTTACTAGTCGGCTCACACAGAAGCACAGAAACACAGAAAGACAGAATGGTAGGGGTTCATAGAATCATAGAATCAGTCAGGGTTGGAAAGGACCACAAGGATCATCTAGTTCCAATTCCCCCTGCCATAGGCAGAGACACCCTACCCTAGATCAGGCTGGCTAGAGCCTCATCCAGCCTGACCTTAAACACCTCCAGGGATGGGGCCTCAACCACCTCCCTGGGCAACCCATTCCAGGATCTCACCACTCTCATGGTGAAGAACTTCCTCCTCACGTCCAGTCTGAGGATGTGTTGGAAGGGACCTTGAAAGATCATCTAATCCAACCCCGCCACTCAGAGCAGGATCACCTTATTGAAGGGTGAGTGTCAAGAAGAAGGGGCCAGGCTTTTTTCAGTGGTGGTCTGTGATAGGACAAGCGGCAATGGATCCAAACTGGAGCACGGGAAGTTCCATCTCAACACAGGGAGAAACTTCTTTACCGTGAGGGTGGCAGAGCCCTGGAGCAGGCTGCCCGCAGATGTTGCGTAGTCTCCTTCTCTGGATACTTTCAAGACCTGCCTGGATGCGTTCCTGTGTGGCCTGTCCTAGGTGATCCTGCTTTGGGAGGGGAGATGGACTGGATGATCTCTAGAGGTTGCTTCCAACCCCATACCATTCTCTAATTCTGATTCTGAATTCCTTACAGTTCTCTATATTTCATTCAAAAAATATTGATTAAAAATTAGGCACAGAGTTTACTAGCAGTCATTGCTTCTGTAGTCAAGGATGTCTTCTGCTATTAAATATTAGCTTTAAATGTATAATCTAATTCTAACACATAATTACATATTTGAATGCACTTCCATGTCTGTTCTGTAATAATCTCAGATCTCAGCCCACAGTATCATCAGCTCTCTAGCTGTGTCCATTTGTCTTAATTCTAACCCTTCTCCTATGAAATTGGTGTTGGCTTTGGCTCATCTTGAAATGCAGCTGCATGTCTCCCCTTCTCTGTCCAGACTGCCTGCCCATAGCTCAGCCACCCTAGGCACTCTATCACTGGGAAAAAATCAAACCCCTTTGGTTTAGGTGATTAAGTTTGGAGTGTTGGACTTCAGATCTGGAAGAGAGAAATACCAGGTAGCACTCCTTTATTCAGGTTAAAGTGGGAAAGAACTGTAGGTGCCCACCAATCCCAATATTTAAGGCTTTTGCTGGATTTCCAGACACAATGGCATTTCATAGATTCATAGAATGCTTTGAGTTAGAAGAAAACTTAAAGATCATCTAGCTCCAACCTCCCTGCCATGGGCAGGGACACCTGCCATTAGAGCAAGTTGCTCAAGGCCCAAATCCAGCCTTGAACACCTCCAGGGAGAGGGCATCCACAACCTCCCTGGGCAAACTGTGCCAGTGTCTCACCACCCTCACTGGAAAGAATTTCTTCCTAACCTCCAGTCTCAGTCTCCCCTCTTCCAGCTCAAAGCCTTTCCCCCTCACCCTATTACTACAAACTCTCATTAAAAGTCCCTCACCAGCTCTCCAGTAGCCCACTTCAGGTACTGGAAGGCTGTTCTGAGGTTTCCCTGGAACCCCTTCCCTTCTCCAGGCTCAACAGCCCCAACTCTCTCAGTCTGTCACCATCGCAGAAGTTCTCCAGCTCTCTGGTCATCTTCCTGGCAGTAGTTCCATGTCCTTCATGGGTTGAAGGCTGTAGAACTGGAGGTAGTGCTGCAGGTGGGGTCTCATGGGAGCACAGCAGAGGGGCAGAATCCTCTCCTAGTCCTGCTCCTCTCACTGCTTTGGATGTATCCCAGCACTCGGCTGCCTTTTGGGCTCAGATTTCAGAGTCAAACAGCAAGCTGCCATTGGTATTGTTGGGACTGCCAAGTCTTATTTTAGCCCTACTTTCCACATGGCTTTTTCAGAAGTATTTTGATTTTTTTTTCTTTGCTAGATAGTAACATACTTGATTCAGTGTTACTCACAAGTCAGGGAAAGTGTTTTGTGGGCTGCTTTGAAAATATATTGTTCCTTTGAGATTTGTAATACAAATTCCAATCTGGTTTACTGGTTCCAAATCACAGAGTCACAGAATACCAGGTTGGAAGAGACCCCAAGGATCACCTGCTCCAACCTTTCTAGGTAATAGAAGAGTTGAAACAAGTTGGCTCAGCACCCTGTCAAGCTGAGTCTTCAAACTGCCCAGTGCAGAGGACTCCACTGCTTCCCTTGGAAGATGATTCCAATGTCCAACTGTTCTCATGGGGAGTTACACACACACACAGTATAGCAAGGTTGGAAGAGACCTCAAAGATCATCAAGTCCAACCCACTACCACAGACCTCAAGACTAGACCATGGCACCAAGTGCCACGTCCAAACCTGCCTTGAACACCTCCAGGGACGGTGACTCCACCACCTCCCTGGGCAGCCCATTCCAGTGGGGAATGACTCTCTCAGTGAAGAACTTTCTCCTCACCTCGAGCCTAAACCTCCCCTGGCACAGCTTGAGACTGTGTCCTCTTGTTCTTGTTCATCTGAAGCCCCATGGGAATCTCCCCAGTAGGAACGTGTTCCCAACACCTCTTGTCTTTTCCTTGTAAAAGGAAGTCTCTATCTTCCTGGCAGCCACACATTATGTCCTGGTGTATGGTAACAAGGTCTCCCTCAAGCCTTCTTTTCTCCTGGTTGAACAAACCTAGCAGTTTCAGTCCTTCCTCTCATGGCCCCCTTTATTTTTCTGGGAGACTGTTCAATTTGGATGTATTGAAAATGTAGTATAGAACAATAATGGCTATTTATAAAGTGTTCCTAAGAATTGACCAAATCTACTTCTGTCTCAGTAGTAATATATAGAAATATCTGAAGAGGGTTTACAAGAAGGCCAGGGAGGGATTATTTACAAGGTCTTTCAATGACAGGACAAGGGGCAATGGGTTTAAACTGGCAGAGGAGAGATTGAAACTGGATGTTAGGAAGAAGTTCTTTCCAGTGAGGGTGGTGAGGCACTGGCGCAGGTTGCCCAGGGAGGTTGTGGCTGCTCCCTCCCTGGAGGGGTTCAAGGCCAGGTTGGACAAGGCCTTGAGTGACCTGTGCTAGTGGGAGGGGTCCCTGCCTATGGCAGGGGGGTGGAACTAGATGATCTTTGAGGTCCCTTCACACCTTACCGTTCTATGATTCTATGATTCTATCTTTAACCTTAAACTCACCTTTTAAGTTTCTCTTTCTTTTTTTTTTTTCTTTCTTTTCCCAGTGGTGAGGATGCTGAGGCATTTTTGAGGAATTGTTCTCTTCCTTCCTACTTTAGAAAACATCCTCCAGATAGGAGGAATTGTTCACAAATTATTCACTCATGTAACTGTATATCACCCAGGATGCCCAGGAATTTATCCTGTCACCTGAAATTACCCACCAAGTAAAGGGCAACCTCACAGGGAGGTTGTGAATGTCCCCTCCTTGGAGGTGTTCAAGACCATGTTGAATGAGGCCTTGAGCAACCTGGTCTAGTGGAAGGGGTGAGGTTGGAATTATAAGATGTTTAAGGTCTCATCCAAACCAAACCTATTTATGATTCTATGATTTTCTCAGGGCAGGAAATAGTGAAGAGATAAATGAATACTAATTGATAACAAATGCATCAGCAGGCCTCTCTTCAGATATTTAACATCATGACTGAGGGTAAAAGCAAAACTGCTTTGAAGGAAAGATTTGCAGCCAGCCTCTAAACACCACAGGCATTGTTTCAGCCATTTCTGAGGCACAGAACATTTTATCTTGTCAATAACAAAGTATTTTCATGCCATTTAGACCTCCTGTGTAAAGCTGTCTTCTGATTTAGCCAACACACTTCAGACTTCGTGGACAAATGCACCAAGCATGGATCAAATGCATCAAATGGTGGCTTTCCAACACAGAGCTTTTGAATCACAGGCATTTAAATCTCATTTCTGCTGGCCTCTGTAGCAATTTAAGGATAAAGATTTTCACAGCACGTGCATGTTTCTGAGATTAATTTATTTTTCCTAGAAGGCAGAATTCCGACGGTCAAGATAGAGAGAAGAGGGGAGCCGGGCAATGGATAGCTTTTGTGGAGCAAGGGGAAGGAAAAGTGTCCTGGGAGAGGAAGCACAGTTGCATGGGTTTCTCACAGTGTTTCCTGGCATGTAAGTTTTCTGTCTTTGCCCACTGATACCTGAATAAAGTGATGCCATGGCTGCAGAGGAAGAGTGGATGCGTGTGCAGCTGGGACAGAGCAGACAGTGTGGTCAGTGGAAGGCAGTGGTGGAAATCATGTCACATTCTGTTCCCACCCTGCCTGATAACTGAGTGCCAAGCATGTGTGCTAACACTGCTGAGTTAATTATCTCTTGGCACTATGATGGCAGCAGTTTCCAACCTCAAGATGGACTGAGGGGGTTTGCTACAGCCGCACAGTTCCTAGTAGCCAAACGAAAATCCAAATTTCCAGGTAAACCAAGAGGACAGGGAAAATTAGATCCCAATGGGGCTGAGCAAAGGGCTGAGCTCCTCTAAAGCCATGTTCAGAAATATGTATATCACTTGGATATATTCAGCTCAAATGTGAATCAACAGAAAGTGAAACACATTGAAAGTTACTTGTGAAGAATTCCCTTTTGTGGGGAAAGCTTAAAAAAATGAATGCCTGTCCCAGTTTCCCCTCCAAAGTACTCTGATGCCATGAGACAAGCATTCTCACTCATGGAAAACTGGGAGATGGGATGGCCTCTGATGTTAGCCTCAGCCACAGCACAGTACTGTCTGCTAAGCTGTTGGCAAAAATAGTCACAGAATCACAGAATGCCAGGTTGGAAGGTATGCCAAAGATCGTCTGGTCCTAACTTTCTAGGTAACTGTAGAGTTGAAATGAGCTGTCCCAGCACCTTGTCAAGCTGAGTCTGCAAACTGTCCAATGGAGAGGAATCCATGGCTTACCTTGGGAGATGTCCAACTGTTCCCACGGGGAAACATTTTCTTCTGGAGTCCAGTGGGAATCTCCCCAGCAGGAACTTGTCCTCATCACTCCTTGTCTTTTCCATGGGACTCCTTGTAAAAAGGGAGTCTCCATCCTCCTGGTAGCCACCCTTTATGTCCTGTTCCATGACAATAATGTCTCCCCTAAGCCTTCTCTTCTCCATGCTGAACAAATGCAGCTCTCTCAGCCTTTCCTGCCATGGCAGGACTGCCAGGCCTCTGATCATTCTCCTGGCCCTTCTCTGTTTGGAAAGAAGAATGTTTGTGTATGGTTCCTCTGGAAGATATAAGCTAGGCTTAAATTTGGAATATTACCTCACCTTGACACAGACCTCTCCTGAAAGAAGTAGAAATCCATGAAGAAAAATCTTCTCTCTCTGGCAGCATGTTAGTTGGGCAACTCTATTGGAAGCACACATTAAACATGGGGAACCTTCTAGCTGTAAGATTTTATGGATTTTAGTCCAAAGCTAACAGCTTTTGACGATCCTCCTCCTCCTCCACTCTGTTCTACTTTGGCAGCCTGTGCAGTAGTCATAGGGAAGAAGGGATGGCATTTCTAAATGTTATGGTTAGCTTCTACAACCCTATTGACCATCTTCTGAGGTAATGTTACATTAAGAGTACATATGGCTATGTCTAGGGGGCTTTTCTGAATTCAGAATTTGCCTTGAGTTATAAGGTAAAGTGTAGAAGAATGAGACCTTAAACCAACAACACAGGAGTTTTGGGCAGTTCAATAAAGTCTTTTCCTTGAGCTGCAGCTCTGACTACAGAAGGCAACAAAAGAGGACAATAAAACTAAATATAGAAACAATTTAAAATGTCATTTTATATGTTAGTAGCTCAACCACTCTTAAAAACTATGTTCAGTTCTGGGTACTTGATCTGAAGAAGAATCATGAATCATGGAATCATTAAGGTTGCAAAAGACCTAGATCATTAGTCCAACCTTCTACTCAACAACTCCATGACCTGGGTGACATCATAAGAAGGGTGGCCAGCAGGTAGAGAGAGCTGATTCTGTCCCAGCTCTGCAGTATTTTGTCCAGCTCTGAGGCACTCAACAAATGGAGACATCAATCTGATACAGTAGGTCCAGAGAAAGGCCACCAAGATGACTATAGGAATAAAGAACCTCCCCTGTGGAGATGGGATGAAAGAATTGAGACTGCTCAGCCTGGAGAAGAAAAAGGTTATGGGGAGACCTTAGAGCTACATTTCGGTATCTGAAGAGAACCTACAGGAAGGCTGGGGATGGTTTATTTAGAAGGGTCTATGGTGATAGGGTGAGGGCAATGGTTTGAAACTGGAACAGGGGAGATTTAGGTTGGATATTAGTACAGCATCCTGTCAAGTTGAGTCTGCAAACTGTGCAGTGGAGAGGACTGACTCCACTGCTTCCCTTAGGAGATGATTCCAATGTCCAACTGTTCTCATGGGGAACCATTTTCTTCTGGAGTCCCATGGGAATCTCCCCAGCAGTAACCTGTCCCCATCACCCCTCGTCTTTTCCATGGGACTCTTTGTAAAAAGGGAGTTTCCATCCTCCTGGTACCCCTCCTATGTACTTCATGTATTTTTCTCATATGCACTTCTTCCAGTCCTCCAAGCATTCCCTGGACGCTTTCCAGACAGTCCACATCTCTTTTGTATAGAGGGGACCAAAACTTCACACAGTGCTCCAGGCTCTGAGTAGAGTGGGACAATGACTTTTTTATCTTCTTTAACACTGCTGGAAGAGATCTTTAAGATCATCAAGCTCAACCATTAACCCAGCACTGCCAGGTCACCACCAAACCACGTCCCTCAGCACCACACCTACACAGCTTTGAAATCCCTCCAGAGAAGGGATCTCCACCACTTCCCTGGGCAAGCTTGTTTCAGGGCTTGACAACCCTTTTTAGGAAGAAATGGTTCTAAATATGTTTTCATTAGGTTATTTTCCAAGAGTTCCATTCATTTTTGACTGTTACCTTGCCACTCCTCCTGTCTGTAGCAGCTATTTTGTTTGCTGCCTGTTACCATCTTCATAAACGTGCTCTTCAATCATAGAATTGTAGAATGGCTCAGGTTGGAAGGAATTTCAGAGATCATCTGCTCCAACACCCCTGTCATGGGCAGGCACACCTCTCAACTAGGCTTGGCTGCTCAAGGCCTCATCTAACCCGGCCTTGAACACCACCATGGAGGAGGTATCCACAGTCATGACATTTTCAAGAGATGGTTTGTGCTTTTATTGACTTTAAAGAGTAGGATCTGCAAAGGAGGTAGAAATTCTATCAAAACTAGGATTGAGGTAAAAACAGAGTGAAGATGTTTTTAAAAGCCTTATCTAGATAAGGAGGAACTGTAAGGTATAATAAATATGTCTCTTAATCTTTCTACAACATTCTGACCCAGGATTTCTAGCTTGCAAGATTAGGCAATCTCCAGAAATCCTTTTCAAGCTAACATTTCACATGGGTCTATGTTTCATCATGTCATGCAGCTATTGCATGGGCATTAGAGCAGTATGTTTGCTACCCTGCTAAGATTAGAAGTGTATCTTTTGCACGATGTCTTTACATTTCACCCAGTTTAACACATTCCAAATTCCTCCTCAACTAAACCCTACTCATGAATTCTGAGAACCTTCCCAGGGATTTCAGCAGCAGTATCCCACTACTGTAAATGATGTGAATCAGCTCCAGTTGAGCATAGATTTTCCTCTACCCTACTTTCAACATCTCTGAAGAATAAATGATATCAATGCATTTTTAAGAGCTCAGGCTTAGTATCAAATTTGGTAAGTTAGAAGCACTCAGCATATTTCAATAATAATGACACAATTCTGTGCTGCTCCTGGCACTACTGCAATAGATCAACTGACCTGACAGATGCACAATATTAGCACAGAATCATTGAATTCTTTTGGTTGAAAAAGACCTCTAAGATATTGAGTCAAATAATCAAACCAACCCCACCATGACCATTAGACCATGTCCCAAAGTGCCATGACCACAAGTTTCTTGAATACCTGCAGGGATGGTGACTGCCACCTCCTTGGGCAGCCTGGTCCAATCCCTCACCACTCTTGCAGCAAAGAAATTGTTCCTGATGTCCAACCTAAACCTCCTCCAGCACAATTTCAGGCTATTTCCTCTATCACCTGACATTAGGGAGAAGAAACCAACCCCCATCTCACTCCGACCTCCTTTCAGGAAGTTGAAGAGAGCAATGAGGTCTCCCTTCAGCCTCCTCTTCTCCACACTAAACACCCCTAGTTCCCTCAGCTGCTCCTCACCAGACCTGTTCTCCAGACCCTTTACCAGCTTCATTGTCCTTCTCTGGGCATGCTCCAGCAACTCCACATCTTAAAGAGACATCTACAAGAAGAGAACAACTGTAAGAGAGAACTAGAAGAAATTAAAATGTTACCAACATTTGTTAGAGATGACTGCATTTCAGCACAGATGTATGTAAAAGAACAGATTCCTGAGCTGCTTTTGCACAATTGTTAAAATTAACAAACAAACAAACAAACAAACCTAAAAAGAACCTACTTTCTGGTTCCTTCAAACCACAAAATCATTAAGGTTGGAAAAGATATACAAGATCATCAAGTCAAACCTTCTACCCAACACTTCCATGATGACTAGACCAGTAGACCATGTCCCCAAGTGCCACATCTACACATGTTTTGAACCCCTCCAGGTGGCTGCACCAGCTCCTTGGGCAGCCTGTCCTGCAGCAGTGATGATCCGTTTGATTTATTGTAGCACAGCCTTAAGTTTGTGGCTGCTGCACATAATCAGAAATATTTTGGTTTGGTTTTCGCTTTCTTTTGAGAATGCTCAGTGTCAGGAGCAGGTGACTGATTTGATTTCAGCTCAGTGTTCTTTACCAGGTTGTGTAACCATGGGATGAGTGAAGGATGCATGACTAGCTTTGACTGACTCAGAAAATGACCGCACCGAGTGGATTTCATCACTTGCTGCTAGGAGAAAGTGAACCTTCAAAAACATACCTGCAGTTTTCAGTTGAGTCTGCATTTACATAGTCAATTTTCTGCCTGCAAGTCAGTTACATCATGTAAATTAAAGTTGCTTAACTTCCCATCTCCTGCAATCATTCGGGAGGCATCCACAGGGACCACTTCTGGTTTGTTGTTAGCTCTTGCTAAAAATACCAAGTCTTCTGTTGCTGAATTCCAGGGGTTAAGGAAGAATTGTGTTTCAGATGAACAAAATACACAGATCTCTCACCCTTTGTTTATGTAAAGCATACTAGCTGGTCACCTTAGAGGATTCCTTCTGGTCTGGGGGGAGAGATGAGCAACAAGCCCACTCCACTTGAGCATTTATAGCTTTAGCTCAGTCTTTGGTGTAACTTCCGAGTTCATCTCCGAATTGCAGTCTTTTCCCTTGCAATGCTCTGTTGAGCACCTCTGACTCTGTCATGGCTTTCTGGTTGTTTTTTTCTGGCATGTGCCGTGTTCCTTTTCCCCTCCTGCAGTCTGCTTCAGTTAACCGAGTGAAGTGTAGGGTTCTTCTGCCACCGTTAGGGTGGGAGTCGAACTGCAGCAGCTCCAGAGCAATGCTGGAAGGGCCTTTAAAAAGGCATAACGGGAACTGAAGAAGCACTTTCGTAGAGCCGAAAAGCTTTCAGATTTATGAAGCAAAAATGAGAGGCTACAGCACTTTGTTCTTGTCCTGCACCCCAGAACCAGGGCAACAGAGCACCAGTAGAGGTAAAATAGCAATGATTACAGTGAGAGAAAACTTATACACTCACCTACTCTAAGCGGGTTGCTCTTCTCTAGAACCAGTAAGTGGCATGAGAACAAATCATTCCCAAGAAACTTTCTTGTGACTAGAGTCATTGTGTAGCTAAGTTAGATCGTAGAATCACAGAATTGTTTTGGTGGGAAAAGACCTTTATGTCCATTGAGTCCAAACATTCTGTAACTCTACCATGGTTGGTGCTAAACCATTGCCCTCAGCACCACATCTTTGCCTCTCCAAAACACTTCAGGGATGGGTATTCAACCACTTCCCTGGGCAGCCTGTTCCAGTCTTTGAAGATGCAGCTTGACAGGGTGCTGGGCCAGCTCGTTTCAACTCGACTGTGATGTAGAAAGATCGAATTAGATGATCCTTCCAACCTGGCATTCTGTTATGCTATGAATTTATGATAAAACTATGAGTGCAAGGCATTTCAAACAGGCAGATCCACAGGAATTCAAGTCAAGAAAGAGATGTTAAATTCTTCTTAGACTTAGAAAAATAATTTGTATATGTGTCTCTGTTTCACAGGCTATGGCATCTTCTTCAGTAGTAGCAGTTGCCATGCAGATCAAATGGCTCGATGGCCTCAGCTTGCCTCCTCTCCCACAGTAAAGCCAATGTCAGAGAAAAGTCACCTTTCACAGCACTTGCAAAGGAACACTGAGTCTGCTGGACTCCCTAAGCAGAGAATCACAGAATCACAGAATCAACCAGGTTGGAAGAGACCTCCAAGATCATCCAGTCCAACCTATCAGCCCGCCCTAGCCAATCAACTAGACCATAGCACTGCCTCCTCCAGTCTTTTCTTGAACACCTCCAGGGATGGCAACTCCACCACCTTCCTGGGCAGCCCATTCCAATGCCAATCACTCTCTCTGTGAAGAATTTCTTTCTAATGTCCAGCCTAAACCTCCCCTGGCACAACTTGAGACTGTGTCCTCTTGTTCTGTCACTGGGTGCCTGGGAGAAGAGACCAACCCCCACCTGGCTATAACTTCCTTTCAGGTAGTTGTAGAAAACAATGAGGTCACCCCTGAGCCTCCTCAGGCTGCACACCCCCAGCTCCCTCAGCCTCTCCTCACAGGGCTGTGCTCCAGGCCCCTCACAGCTTCGTCACCCTTCTCTGGACACATTCCAGTACCTCAACATCTCTCTTGAATTGAGGGGCCCAGAACTGGACACAGGACTCAAGGTGTGGCCTGACCAGTGCTGAGGACAGGGGCAGAATAACCTCCCTTGTCCTGCTGGCCACACTGTTCCTGATCCAGGCCGGGATGGCATTGTCTCTTCTGGCCACCTGGGCACACTGCTGGCTCATG